>BJCM01063241.1:0-12435 GCA_018326385.1 Flaveria bidentis
GTATAACTGTATACTTTGACACACAACAAAACCTACAAAAATTCACCATAGTAGCATTTAAGTAACCACCAAGCCATCAAACACTTCTCCAACAGGACATGAAGGAAGAGACAAAAGCTTCATATCTACTGATTTAAAAGAGAAACTGTTTTTATTTTACTATTCCAGGTAAGGGATTGATGAATTGATGTGTAAAGTACAAGCTGTGAAGGGTTGGGTACAAGCTGTTTGAGCAGTTTGGTGTGGGTATAAAGAAAGTTGGCAGAGGAATCTTTATTTTGATGATTGTACAAGTAGTAGTGAGTGTTGCCTGCCTACTTTTCCATGATTGTTTCACAACTGAAATGATTAGTTACTTCCCTTTATTGTATTCCTCCTGTCATCATATCAATATTTGCATCTCATTTTTTCTTTAAAAACCAAACTAATACGCTCTTATTAACTATTTTGTAGGATTAAACCCTCGACCACTTGAAGCTCAAAAGAGATCTAATTTACCGTTCATGATCCAAGAGTGAGATACAAATATATATGATCCAAGAGTGAGATACAAATAAAGAGATAATCTCAACCATCCATTAAAATACGATTCATGGTTACAAACGTAATTTTTTTTCTAGCTATGTAATGATTGACGAATTCTTGAGCTAAAGTTAGCATATATGTTTATTGGTATTGTTATGATTAAACGAACAAAACCAAAAGCGTAAGATTCCAAACCATAGTATTTGGATTGATGTGTTAGTATTCTCAAATGAGATCTCCATGTTGTTGTATGGTACTCCAAAAATACTCTTCTTTTTTATCGTATGTAGTAATATCAATATATTGTGTGTATTGTCAAAACTCGTATAAAATGTATTATCCTTGTATAAAAGTTAATTATAAGACTTGCATACAATTTGGATCCACTGTGTTCTTTTGTATGCAATGAAATGTCTTAGGCTGAATTTGCTTTGTTTTGAAGCTAGTATTTGAAATTTCTATATTCTTGTTGTTTCTTATCTTCATATGGACATTTGGTAATATCTTTACTTTCTTTACAAGGGAGAATCACATTCTCTTGTTGGTGTATCTCCTTTATAATAATCATTTATTGTTTTACATTCTTCTTGATAACAATTTAACAATAATCTAACATTTGTTAGAATTAAAGCTATAGTAATGATATATCAACTTTGAAATTGAGGCATTCAGGTGGAAAAAAGGTATAATTTCAAGTTTATTAGTCTGCATTAAGTTAGAATAGATGTGAAGTTTTGATGGGAACTAAGCCATCTCATAAATACTTACAAGTGTAGGGGTTTAGCTAAGGTAATAACGTGCCTAATGCACAAAAGATGGCCTAAAACCATGGATTTTGGTTATGTCTTAATTGTGTGCATAATGAAATCAAGGAATGCGTTCAAGATATGAATCAATGAGCATGCACATGACATGCATACATGAACGCAACTCTAAAATTTCAAGTTCATACATGTTTGGTTTTCTTTAACATTTTCAAATGTGTTAGGGACTTTTTAAAGCAACACATAATAGCATACATTTATAATTTTGGAGATTATAATAGTCAGTTGTATATGATTCTCAAATTGTTCATCTATTAACACCATTTGGCTTCACTAATTGTGAAGACACATGAGCTCTTTGGTTTCACACAACACAAAACCGATTTAGCTTGATATGAAATGTATTATTTTAAGCTTATAGTGCTTAATTTTCGCTAGCATTTTTTATAATTTTTTCTTTGTTAAAAATATTGGTGACAATTTATGATAAAATCAAATAATGTTTTATAACAATTAAAGTATGCTTTCATGATATGTCAGTTTCACTTTTTATCATCCCTTTTTTAGTTAAGAAACTACATGTCCAAAAGGGTCAACATCATGTATCTTAGTTTAAGTTCAAAAATGAAAAGCACACTATCAAGTTACAAATGACTTTGGTAATTCACAAATATAATAAAATAAAACAAATAGCCAAAACAAGAAATTTATTATAAAAATCAAAAGAAAACCCTAGTCATACTCTATTTGATTTTCTTTCTTTTATACACAGGTCTAATCTCGATCTGTTATCGACAAAATCAGTAAACTGGAACCTACAACTTTATACCAGATAAAGCAAAACATATAAAAAGTACTACGCTCGAACCCACATGCCCTACTACCTTTGATGGTAAAAAGACCCGACCCCACAAACCCTAACCCGAACCCATGGTCCCTACCTATTAGGCTAGAACCACCAAGAGAAGTAGACTCGAACCCTGTTTGAACCAAAAAGGTAAATCTTGAACCCCTAACCATGAGTGCACAAATCAGAAAGCTTCTTCCTTGCTTCAACAATCTCATCAAAGAAATCATCAAGTTGAACAATCATATTCTCAACTCCACATTGCAACCCCACAAAACAACTTTTTACCTTTTCAACCCTCTCACTTACATCAAACTCCATTCCAGTCCCTCTAATTCTCTCAACCTCTGTTTTCAGCTCATCAATGGCCATTCTTCCATTCCAAAACTCATACATCAATACCCCATTCTGCCCATCCTCATTCTCCATCACCTTCTCGTGCAATCTCGACGCCGAAACCATAAACCCCGACCCGAAAACCGACTTACTCTCGCTGTAATTCATCGCGCTATTACACGACGACGAAAAGCTCGTAACAGGGGAACAATACACCAGACCCATCAACAAGATCATCAAAAGCAGCGAGTTCGTGTTGCGTAAGGCGAATAACACCCCTCTGAACCCGTTAAACCCATTGAATTTCGATTCGATCAGCACGTTTCGATCGAATTTCATCATCAAAGGCTGGATTCTCGTGCGGATCAACCCTCTGTTCTCCTCCTCCAGCCCCACCCTCTCCCTCTGGCACCCATTGATCGCCCTAAGCACCTGCAAATCACCCAATTCCACAATCAATCAACCAAATTGGGCGTTTCAATAACCCAAACGAATACCCAAATCAACCACATGGGTATTGAAATTCATCCAAATGGGTATCCAAATCCGTACCAAACTCACCTGTCGGGCGATTTGGGGGTTCAAGAAGCGGTGGTTCTCGATGGTGGTGGCGATGGCGAGAGCGGCGGAGAAGTAGCTCTCCATGTTGGTGATGCCGGACTTGATGACGTGGCAGACCTCCCAGAGGCGGGCGCTTTCATCCATGTATTCATCGAGCCATTTTTCTCCGAGGGGGAGGTGGAGCTTGTGGACGACGGAGATGAGGTGGGAGTGAAACGATTGGAGTGATGAGAGGACGTGTTGGAGGAAAGTGAGGGACATGAAGTGGTGGGAGTGGAGTGATCGGAAGAGGTCGTCGAGGCCCTGGGTGAGGGCGGAGTAGAAGCCGTTGACGGAGGAGGCGGTGGCGGAAGCGGTGGCGGAGGGGCGGAACATGGTGGTGCTGGTGGTGGTGGTGATGATATAAAAAGGTGATGGAGATTGTTGGGGTATTTAAATGAGGGGAGGTATAAAAAGGGAGGAAAACTTGGGGCTAAAAACCTTCTTTTTAGCGGATGTTGGAATACTAAATTTAATATTCATATGTTAATATTATATTGTTTTATATATTTGTTGGATAGAAATCTACTTTTGCTATATTTTCTATAATTATATAAACACACATGTATATGCATATATATTTTTTACTGACCAAACACATGGTTTGTAAACTGCATTTACTTTACTTTTAAACTTTCAACACTCGCTCGCACTTTATACGATTTGAATTTGTAGTTTTTTTTTTGTTAGAAAGTACATAATTTTACCATAAAGATTTTTTCTAGAGGCTTTAATATATTTATATAAATGCATTAAATCTTCTAAGCTAAGATAGTAATTATAATAGATAAATGAAGTTTATCTTGTTTTGATTTTACAATTAATAATATGTTAAGAACTAGAAAAGTTATGTGGTATATCTCTATATAGTGCTTTGAAAATTATAACATAAGAAAGTTATCAAACTATGAGGCTTTCTCTCTCACACTAATTTGATTATCTACTATTAAATGTATGTAAATGCGTTATGTGATCTCACAAATGCATTATTGATTTTGAAATGAACGTAACTCTCTATAATAAATTCATTAGTTAACATATTTGAAATAACTTTTAAAATGAAATCTTGTATACCAAAAATGATGTTACAATAAAGACTCGTGTGTTACATTGGTAACGTGTAAAACCATGACAAATATAATGTCAAAACATTAATAAAACAAGTATGTCAATTCCTCACGCGTTGCGGTGGGGGCCTTGATAATATTCAAGAATTAGGATAAATAAAACAAAATCGTGAGGTAAACCTTTACTTGAAGCTTTACATAATAGAAATGAAAACGTTGAAGATTCACTTTCAATGATAAAAAACACATCAACCGTAAATTCATGAAAAAAAACCTCAAAGGTTAAAATTTAATTTAAAGAAAACAAAAATAAAGTTTTCTAAAAAGTTAAGAAAGAATTAAAATAAGTTTTAAATAGATTTAGAAAATAAAAACAAGATAAAGAGGATAAACAGGCCCTGAAATGAGTGCTCGCTAACAGTCGATAAAAGTTTTACCTAACCTCTCACGTCTTTCATGTAAACCATCACATATATAAAAATTCAAAACCGTTAAAAAGTCGAGACCTGGACGTTAAACATATGAATAATAAACTAACTTCCAAAGAGATTAATCATTATTATTATTATTGAATGGTTGAAAAATAATAAATTTATTATATATAACATTAATTTTTTGTTACAAAGGAAATAATTAAAAAAGTTAAAAAGGTAAGAAAAAAGTCCATCGACTTCACCATTTAATAGTCAGTATAATCGCGTGATTGATAGTTTTTCATAGCATGGCTTGAGTCTTGAAAACGAGACGAAAACGTTTTGGATTTTCATATCTAATTTGTTTGATAATTTAGGCACGTTTGAGTTAACATGTTTAAATTATTCAATTAGATGGGTCGTTGCCTTGTTTAACCCATAGACATGTCAATCTTTCAATCCGTCTACAACATGTTTAACCTATTTATTACAACTTGTTTAACACGTTTACTTAATTACAATTTGGTTTTTATATACAATCCGCCAGCCAATCTAACGAGTATATATAAATAGGTTAAACAAATCATGTTTGGCTTACACAAATTTAAGTGCATCCAGATTAATGTTGATATATTTAACACAAATAAATATTTGAATCTTGTTCAAGATCAAGATGAACCCATCAATCTTTTAACCTGACATATCTAACACCCCTATCTAATTTTGGATGCTTGTCAATGAGTGAAATTCCACCAAGAGTGAGAAGTCTAAGGATGCTCCCAAAGTTGACATGATCTTTGTGTTGTGGTCGCATGCAATGATGTGATGATCCATTAACACAATGAAAAATAGTTGCATGTGATGGTGTGATGACCCATTAGCACCATGGGAACATGGTAGCCTACTTTATATTGCTAATTGATGTGATTATGCATTTGAACCAATCGAAACATGGTAGACCACGTAGAGTTTTATAAGATGATGTGATGAACAATTATTTAGCCCCAAGGCAAAGTCATTAGCCCTTTAAGGTTCTAAAAGATGTTATAGTCTAGAAAGGTAAGCTTTTGTGTTAGTTATCATGCTTTAATTTTGGTTATTGAACAAATTGCATGAAATCTTTGTTGAAGTCTTATTGAACAAATTACATGAAATCTTTGTTGAAGTCACCTATCTCACTTCATATTATTGTAAGGATTTCTTTTAACTTTAAAACCAGACTTATGAGATAGAAGTATTGAAAAAAAACAAAGTGTTAGTCAAAAGATAGATATGAAGTTTAAGTTCGAACATCTCTTAATTGAATAGTGTTCAAAGACCTTTGAAGACAAATCTTCAATCTATAAAGACAAATCTTTAGACCGCTACTGATCATTGATCATAAATGATAAGTAAAATTTAGTTGAACTTTCAAGATATGGTCTTCTTAGTTAGCTGAAGATCAAAATGTCCGTTTAAGAGTTGAATGAAGTTGTCCGCTTGAGAAAATACTACGCAACCTTTGAAAAGGCTATCACTTTAGAAATATTATCATGATAACACAATAGGCTCATTTAACGTTTGAAACTCGATGAATTACACATATAAAGCAACAAATTTAAAACGGTTGTTGCTACAACTCCCCAAGTGGAATCATTAATATAAACTAAGACTCAAAGAAAAAACATTATCAATCGAAGTCAATCCACAAATCTCTTCATATCTTCAATATGTATATTCTTTGAGTGATAGGAACTTTGGAGAATGTTGTATTTGTGTTTAATTGTAATTAACCATTTATTGATTTATTAATTCAACCAAAGACATATACACTTTATTATAGCTCTTTTGTGTAGTAGTCTTGATCTCTCTTTTCTCACAAATCTGCATCATTTGTGAGATTATTAGTCGTCAACCTATACCTTGGGACCAAGGATTATTGGGTGGAACATGTTTGCTTTCACTATGTTGTTTAAGTCAAACACTTCATATAAATACATGTATGTGTTGATGTATACGTCAAGGGCTAGAGGTAGAGATATGGGCATGAAGAACAAAAGCATTATGAAGGTGATAGGAGGATATCAACAGCATTATGAAGGTGATAGGAAGATATCAACTGTGGGTAAGATAAGGGTATGCTAAAAGTCAACCGTTAGTAACACTTAAAATAATCTTAAAGATGTTTGTAGACTACTTTAGGGCATTTGTGTATAGATCTTCATTATTCATACTATAGGGGTGGCCAAATAATATAGCGGTGAACATAAATTGATCGCAAGCAACCTACGATAATGCTTGATTGAAGCGGAGGTGTCTGTGGATTTATGGATTTGATATGTATTTTTTGGGACCCTTGAAGCTAACAACGACATAAACACTCTTGACCAATCAAATTTGTTTGAGTGAAATGTCCGTTTGTGGTAAAAATATGTTGAATATAAATTTGGGTACTATTTATCCGATAGCAGATATCCAAGCGGGACAACGGTTGTCGTACTCACTAGAGAAGGATCTTAAATGACAACGATTCAAGAAAGCGCAAACAGTGGCAATAAAATATATTAAACGGGCTTTTAGGGTCCTAAAAGGTAAATGACATAACCCGCAAAAAACTATATCAACGAAGGATTAGAAAAATCTTGTACGCGTGTATTCTAAAAAATAATATGATTTTGAAGAGTGATGGTGCGTCGATATCTCTAGATTATATATACAATAAACGATAGAACATCATATATTTTCAATTTATGATCACATACAATCCGCAATAACCTTCCAGCGGATCTTATCGAGCATTTGAAATATTTGTGTCAATCTAAGTAAACAAACCTCTAATTTTATTTTACTAATAAAATGTTGTCTTGTATATATTTTATGTATTTTTGTTACTTTGTTATTATTTTTCTACGCATTTGTTAAATTTAATTATATAATATGAAATATAAATATAAATTATAAAAATTAATTATTTTGAAAAAATAAAAAAGTGAGAAAAACTAGGACGACACCATACAAACCGAAATTTTTTTTGAAAAACTAATGTGCGGTTGACTCGTCATCCGAGGAAAAACGATGACAACGGAAAGATTGGTGGTGGCATTATATGTCCATTTGATTTAGTCATTGTAATTTATTTTAGACTTTAGAAAATAAAAATATTTTCATATGAAATAAAATATTAAAATCATATTCATTTTGAAGTAGTAAAATATTAATATTTTGAAGTGAAACGTTTAACTTTCGTTTTAAGAAAATAGTAACTAAAGTATATATTTTTTATATTATTGAGTGTTTGGTTTCATGAGTTAAACTTAGAAGCTCAGGTTTCTATATGGTGAAAAGGAATGGTTGTTGGGTGCAATTATGGGTGTTTCAAATAGAGTGGAGGGTATGATTGGGAATCTACCACTTTTTTTGTTCAATGGCCACAAAATGTACTAGAAGAACAATTTAAAGGATTTAATTCATTACAAAGTTGTTTTTGAAGTAAGTTATAATATTCCCTTTTCATATAATACTTGTTCATAAAATCAAATTTTCTTAATATTTTGGGACAAGATGATTTTGAACTTTATTAGAGTCGCAATGTATTATATGAATATATGGTCTAACAATCATATCTGGTATTGAAATGAATCTTATAAAACATGTTTAGAGAGACAAAGCACTAGATTAAAATATTTAAAGTTTTTGAAATAGACGTCTAAAATATAAAACAATGACTCACTCTTGTGTTAATCATGCTTTTAATGCTTGCATAATGATGTAGTGTATCAAGCACACGATGAAATTGGGAGGGAGGAGGGGAGGAAGAAAGGATAAAGTAGTTTTTGCCCACTGTTTTTCTTTAGCGTAGAGTTTTTGTTAATCTTACTAAAATCCCAAAGAAAGTTATCTAAAAAGTTCGTGGTAAGTTTTAATTATCATATAAGTGTCAACCGAGTTCAAAGAACTACTAAGTAAATGTATACTAACAATCCAACACTATATTGGTTGGTTAGTCCAAAGCTAAATCTCTGATACTAACTACTACATGCTTAAACACTTTATTCAAGATTAAAAACCAAAGATTGAAGTATGAAGCCTACACAACTGCAAGCGGTGTAGTGAAAAGTACAAAACAAGAGGTTTTTGTTTGTAAAGACCTTAAAAACGCTTTAAAAACCAAAAGGATCCGGAAATTGTCTTTTAATTAAAGATTTAGGCTAGTTGCAAATTTCACAAACTTTCACATTTTCAAAAACACTTGTTTGATTAAAAAGCTTCAATACTCATCACTGGTTGGTTGGCACATTTAGTTTAAGCGTTTGTGTTGTTTTTCGTTTTATTTCTTGTGTCTTGTTGTTGTACAACTTCACAATCTTTAATCGTTGCTTGCCGTTTAAAAGAGCTTAGGATTTAACATGACTTCACCAATAAACCTCAAACTTGAAACTAATACACATTTACTAACTTCTTATGGATTTTCAAAACCATTATACTTATTGTTTGTTGCTAACATACTCTTATTAAATGCCAAAAGAAGCATTAACGATTTCGGGTAAGAAGCAAGTTTTCCCATTATGGTTTCACCACTTTTCTTTTTCGTCTTTTGCTTTCACTTTTCATTTATTATCGCACATTTTTCACAATTAATATCAATTATATTTACTGTCAGTAAAAAAGTTGTAAAGTGACTAGATACCTTGATGAAGACAGGGGAGAAAATAATAGAAGAACTGTCAAATTTTTAGAAGAGAAAATTTCATAGGTAATCCTAGAACTTTCATGATATCATATTTAGAAAGAAAAAAACAAAATAATATCAAATATACACATTCAAAACACTTAAAGTTACATATTTATTGGATTTGTTTACTAATTCAACTTTTAATATTACCATTATATACCAATTCTTCGTGTTCTCATTCGTACTTTAATTTCTTACACAAGAGAATTGTGTAAATATTATAAATATGTAGATGAGTATATTATATACTTTTCTTATGAAAGTTGAATTTCATTTACTCATTTAAGATTTGAATTCTAAACGTTCAAACATTAGTGTTTCAAAAGGTTTTGCTTCGCCACAATGCCACCAAACTCGTTGGTCAAGTATATTTGATACTACATTGTCTTTTTCTTCTTTGTTATTTTTAGTGGCCAATTTCACAACATGGAGATCCTGACTATTTAAAATTTATTTCTTATATAAGTTTTATATGATACAAGTAGCTTTCGTTAAACATATATATGAATATATATACATACTTTGCTTGTGAATGTTACGTACGTGTGGTTTTCTCTATATAGAATTTATTATACCGTATTCACTTTTATAAAAATGTTTCTGAAGTTAAATCAAAGATTGTTAAAGTCCCATCTTGATATGAAAAATAATATTAAGGGGGGAGGGGGATGCATATAATCATAATCTAACAAAGAAAATCTAAGAAAGCTCTTAATTCAATGATGCTACATAATGTTTCTTGGGCTGTAAAAAGTTTGAACACAATTTTTGACCCAGATTTCCTTCTCATTCTTCCATTTTGATTTGCCTTCCCACTTTGGAATTGAGTGCTTTTTTTAACCTTTTCATAAACCCAATTTTCTATACATTCCCAATATTAAAAGACCTCAAAGATATCAATTTGGATAATTAAGTCATATATAAAAATAACATCTAATATTCTATTAAAAACTATAGAAAAAACATATTTTTTAATTAATATTATTAAAATTGTTATAAACATTTATATGACCCGTATAGTGATTTTAGACGCCTTTCCACTAATTTGACTCTTTCGAAATAACTAATGTTTTCTTGTTATCCTTTTTTTTCACTAAGACTCCTTATTTATAACTAATTTATTATTTTATGCCTCTTAGATCTTCATTGATAAACTATAACTAGATTGACATTTTTTAATAAACAGTTTGTAACCTCTCTTAGCACTTAATCTTTATATATAATAGAATAAAATAATTCTGATATTAGTTTTTTCTTTCAAATTAACAATGAAACACGTTCCATTTGATTAACTAGTAACCATAGTTCGCGCATTATACGTGTTTTTTTTGTCGTAAGGATATGGTCAAGATTTTTAAATAAACCAAAATAATAAAAAAGAACGTTAATAAAACTAAAAAAGGAATTAGAATTTTAGAAAAAGATAGAAATAATCAAACCCTAAACAAATGAGGGAAAAAATAATTATAGAGTTATAGTTAAAATAAAGTTTATAAAAAAGTCGTTACATCTAAGAAACTGGCTAGGGGGCGGTCTGGATTTTACCTACATGCCCACATATCACTACATCATCTTCTATTTTATTATAATTTTCTATCTGTTAGTATATAACACATATCTACACTTAATAAATAAAAAAATAAAATTAAAAAAATTAAAAAAATATTGTCATGTGGCTGCTTTGATTAATACTATTCACTCCAGTTACATAATCGCACCTTTTATTAATTTGAGTTAAATTTGATTGACAAAATTATATCTTACTATTTTTAGAGTCTTTAATATGTCTCCTCATAACTTTTACAATACAAACATCCTCTTAAATAAGTGTCGACAAAAGACTTAAAACCAGTCAATTCAATACCGTTATGTCACTTTTTCATGTCTTATTTTCATAGTTTTTTAAATAACAGAATCTATATCTGTATCTATAGTATATAATAAAAAACTATATTTTTTCATGAGCTTTTAAAAAAAACTAACTAAGATGCAATAAAACTTTTTATTTTCTATTGTTATAGTAATATGTAACTTAATCATACGAAATATTTACAGCTCTATAAAGTATATAGTTTTTATATTTTCAACTCATGCATTACACGAGTTTACTAAAGCTAGTATAATATATATTTCTTTGAGATAATTGCATAATTAATCGTATTTATTTAATATATAAATTTTTTTTGATATCTTGTGATATTAAGAAAGCATGTAGAACTATTTTACATCCTACAGTTTTTACTTGCCACAAATCTACTGATTACAAACTATTTTTCAGTTTTACAAATATTTTAAATAATATAATTATTAATTTATATTTATTACTTATCTAAATCTAAATACATAAATAAAATAGTATATAAACATAAGTTTATGTGTGGGAATTAAATTCTTATATTTTAAATTAACCGAGTCTTAATTTATACTTTATATTGCTTTGTAATTGTAAAGTATGTATCATTAAATTTATAAAAAAGTATTTTACTAGTTAATAAATATCATTTAAGTTATAATGTAAATACAAACCGTCCAAAAATCATACAATACAACTACAAATTTTACAACTTTTCCAAATTGTAGAACCCAAAATTACAAATATATATTTTTTATAAAATACACCCCAAAAAAAAGAAAGATGTCTTTAAATTCATAGACAAATATAATCACCACAATAGGAACCTCATCATGCATCTCCTTTATATAAGCGAACAAAATATTATTATTAAATGCGCCATGCTTCATGGGAACATTGTACCATGAAGATTCATTACCAACTTTTTTAAAAAGAGAGAAAAACGAATAATTATTAATCATATAAATTTTCTTCGACTATTTCTATTTTAAATATCACATAAATTAATATAAAATTTTGATAAGTGTATTTCGTTTACTTATTTAGTGTTCCACAATGCATGTCCACTATTCCTATTTACGGGGCATGTTGTTTTTTGGCCAAATGATATTAACCTAGTGCATGTATAATGTGTAATTTTTTTCTTCCGTTTTAGTATTAATAGTTTGTACGTTTACTTATAAAGGAGTGTAAAAACTTAAATAACAGTTTACTAATACTTGACATTTATAAAGCAATAGAAATTATAGATTATAAATCAGCTATGTTGATTAAAAAAATGTCATTTTAACGATATACATAAACCATTATGTTTATATA
>BJCM01063244.1:0-11589 GCA_018326385.1 Flaveria bidentis
TTGATCGCCTTTTTCGAAGTTGTTCACACCTAGGAATGGACCTAGTTAACTTAATGAATGAGCTTGTTATATTTCTTATATTGTGTTCTTATTTGAGACTTATGCTTGTAATGTACCTTTCAAACTTATGAATAATATATTTGTATTTAATAATAGCGTTATGTGGCTGTGAACGATCTTAACTCTAACTCCTCGACGTTTCCGCCGTCAAGGTTGGGGTGTGACAGACTGGTCCTAAGGTCTTAAGCCATTGAACACCCAGCACCACCTGACAAGTTGTAAAAGGGAGGACATAATAATCAGTAGTTATCATGTACCCTAGGACAATGAGTGTTAACCCTTGAACTTGACCAACACACTACAAGCGCTCCCTATTAGCTACCATGACTTCGAACTTGGCATCCCGGTTAACCGACAACCCAAACTTAGAGACCAACGCCTTGTCAATAAAATTATGTGTGTTGCCACCATCAACCAACACGAGAACATGTTTATTCTGGATCTTGCCAATGAGGCGGATGGTTTGTGGGTGCATTGCACCGGTTATTGCATGGAATGAGACTTCTGGTGCATCGGCGGAAGGGTCCGTGGTAGCCCCCGGGTCGGTGTTTGATCGGTGTCGTGTGGTCGGTCAAAAATATTTATTAAAGAGTCCTTAATCACTCTTAATAGTAAAAGGCAAGAAGGGTGTCGAATCCATAGGAAATCACAGGAAATTGCTAACAATGATTAATTTAAAACTACTAAACATTAAAAAAATTGCTTGATTAGTTGAATTTAGAAAGAATCAAATTAATAAATATAAAAGTTTAGGTTTTAAACAATCTTGACGAAAAAGCAACCCACTTCAGGATTAAGGTTTGGCAAAGTTACAAATTTTCTCGAATGAAACCTAGTGAGAAGTCATTAATGGTGACTTATACATAATATGGTTTAAGTGATAATTATGGATTAGAGTTTAAAGGATCTTATTCACACAATTACCAATTTGAATAATGAAACCCTAATTTAATACTCAATCACATAATGATTAAAAACAACTAAAGTCATAGAATATCAATATTAGGTTTAAACATAATCAAACCGTTTAAATAATCAAATCATAAATTGAATCCAAAAGAACTTAAATGGTTCAAGATCCAATCCCAAATCTAGGTTACAACTAACAAAAATAGAAACTTGCACAAACCCGTCCCCCGAAGTGAATCACGAACGAACTAGCCCTGCCTGATAATTTAATCTTCCACACAATTGTATTGATCATGTGAATCTTGTAGAATTGATGATCTTGATAATGGAAGAGCTTGAGAATTGTCAACGATTGCTAATTTTCATCCAAAATTGTTGTGGTGAAAGTTATAATTCAAATTAGGGTTTTTTCTCTTTTAAATCCCTTCAATTTAGGTCAAACCCCAACAAAATCCCAGACCCTAGCATCGGTGGCACCACATCCCTTTGAAACCTTGATTTTCTTGTGCAAATTTTTGATACATTTTCGTTGATAGGTCATGGGTCCTGTAACTCCTTTCCTGGCTCAAGTTATGCCCGTTTTAAGATACCGTTGTCGTGAAACTTCGATTTACCATATCTTTACTTTTTGAGCTCCAATTCTTGTCCTATTTCTTCCAATTTCTTCATATTTTTCATGTTTAACCTATAACCACAAAATAATCTCAAAAGTAACTCTATTTCTCATAAATTTACATGTAAACCATGGAAATAAAGTCGTTAAACATTAAACTTTCACCACTCGATCAGTGATTACGGTCGGAGTCTCATCAACGGCATCATAGATCATTAAAAACTAGGGTTTCGAACACCGATGACCAGGGGAGAATTTGTCATCACAATAGTAACAAAGCCCTTTCTCCCTGCGATCCTTTGCTTTGGCGCTTGTTAGTTTCCTAATTGGGGTGGGAGTCTGAGACGTAGGTAAGGATAGTGTTTAGCGGCCAAGGGGTGGCCCTAAAAGGCCAGGGCCCGCGTTACTAGAGCGGCATGACGAGGTGAGTGGGCTAAAACGGGAAGGAAAATGGGGCTTATGTTGGGTGGTATTATGTTCTTCAATCAACCATGCTAACCCTATCGCTTCCACCAGGCTGTGAGCCTTCTTTAATTTAACATCATACCAAACCTCTTCTTTTAACCCGACTACATAACACCCAATAAAGAAGTGCTCAGGTACACCCTCCACACATTGAGACAACTGTTTGAAAGGTTATGTGTAGGCATGGATGGTGGTAATCTGCGCAAGGTGGGATAGTGCTTCAGAGGGATCGTTAAACTCGTTTGGGCCAAATCATAACAGGATAGCAGGGGTCTTGCATTTCTTGATGGAATTCAGCGTTAGTTTTGATACGAGTATCCATTAGATCAAGCTCTAATACCAAATGATAAGTATCAAAGATCAATCGAAGAGTTCAAGGGATTGTAAGGAAGAAGATAGATACAAAGGTGGGGCAATTTTTTTATATTACTCATAAAAAACTCCTCAAAGAAAATACAGAATATATAAAGAAATGAAAGTGCTAACTACCCACTAAAGTTTAGTGGGCCACTACTCTTCTCTCTACCACTACCATGCACGTAAAAAAACAAAAGAAAGTGTACTTAAAAACACCCATCACATACATACATGCATGTATACGTAAGCATGCCATGTTCTCCCTCAATGCATGCATGCACATATCATACAACCAAATCAAAAATTCTATCTTCATACCTACGCATTAACCAAAAATTTGATAAGAAAATTAAATGATTATAAGTTGTAATAGACATAAGGGGAGTGGTGAACTGGCGATAACGAAGGGAAACGATAGAGACTCCAAGGGGCGCCGGTATGTACGTGAGAGACGAGTGAAACTAAAGAGCAAGATCTAGAAAGGCTCGTCTTACGAAAATAAAGGAAACTACTATTCTACCCTAGGGTTGTTCACGAATCGAACCGAACTGAACGTTGCTCCGCTCAAACTCGGTTCGGTTTCAAACCGACCGGCTCAGTTCAGTTCGAATTTACAAATTCGAGCGCAAACTTCATGCTCGAACTCGGTTCGGTTTTAAACCGAGCGTTCGGTTTTGCTCTATATTGTTCGGCTTCGTGTTATAATTTAAAATAAAACTAATAATTCAATTAAAATGTTTGGTTTAATCATGATAATTATATTAAATTAATCATGATATTTATAAAATGTTTTAAAAAACTGCATTTTTTTATTTTTGAATAATTTATTTTAGGGGTGTTCATTAATTGTTCAAACTAGAACGTACCAAAGAAGTTCGGTTGGCTTAGTTGATTTATAAAACTTTTAACACTAAAGTATTGTAATAAAACAAACTTGGTTTCTCAAAATCAAATTTGCTTGCAAGTTGAGTAAAGCAAAATAAGATTTATATTCAAAGTTATTTTAAAAATAAATAAAAAGTATTGCGATTGAAAAAGTATACATTTCAATTTTAATATCAAAATTCACAATCAAACATAACAAAAACATAATTTAATAAAACACTTATAAATAAAAAATAGGAAAACAAAAAAAAGTTTCTATATAAAAAAACATTTCTTAACAATTTAAAAAAATAATCCTTAAGTGATTAAAAGTATAAAAAAGCCTTTGTAAAGTATCTAATAAAAATAGGAGAGAGAAACAAAAGATTTAAAAAATACATTTTGATAAATATTTTTTCAACTACCTTATTTTGATAAATAATTTTTATATCTGTATTATTTTGGAAAAAAAAACCTTCAAAAAAATTAATTGTTGGCTCGCTTTACAAGACATTTAGTTTGTTTTTTTCAAACAATTCTACAAGTTTATTGTCCCTAGTAGTTTTAGTTATTTATATATTACTAACTACTAATTTTATATAACATGCTTAATAAGTTGTATTCATCTTTATCTATATTTTTAATCTTTATTTTTATTTATCTTAATCTAATACTCTTATTCTTTTACAATTTTGACCTAATATTTTTATTTACTTTCAACTTTGGTATTCTATACTTTTCATATTTTATAAAACTTTTTCTTTAGTTTATTTTATAATTTGTGATGTGTTGTTCAACGTTTTTACCATTGTATTTTGTGATGTTAGTGATCACTGGCGATGGTGTATCATTGATACTATTTGACACGGTTTTACGTCTCTGCCGCAGTTCATGGGTCTCAAGACTAGTTAAGAAACTAATATCAAATTAATTTATTAGGGGTTTGTTATGCTAGATGTCACATTGCTTCATTATGCAACCGAATGATTATAATTGTAATTAAAATTCTAAATTATTATAATTGTTAAAATGTTAATATTCACAACCTTTGAGACATTGTTTATCGTCTTAGAAGGGGATATTTGCTTGAGATTTATAGAATTTAGTTAAATAACAAGGGAAATTTTCAAACAGTATACCTTTTTTATTTTAATTATATTTTACTTTAACGGATCTACACTATACAATGAGTATAAATTAAAAGCATGGGTAACATAAAAAACAAGTTTTAGAAGTCACTCAAGTACTAGTGTGTTAATAGCATAATCACAATATCGTATAATTATAGATGGAAATGAAACTCAAACATAAAATTTTGACAGATCAACTTAAAGGCGTTCTTTTAACGTAATCCATGCTAATCATAATGCATAATATGCTCAACCGGTTTACTAAGTAAACTAATGGTTTATTAATGGTTTCATGTCAAAAAGAAACATTTTCTAGTACTTTTAAGGAAATATGAAAAAATCTCAACCAAAATCAAACTGATTAAATCAATTCTTTTGGCATATACAAAAATTACCAATTTTTTTTTTGATGATTATTGTTCACCAAACAAAATATTTATGAATCTTGAAAGGAAAGTAAATATGGAGGAAACTCGTATCAACCAGAATAATTAAAGAGGAAGCAACATCATTCAACACTTCATCATGAAGCTTTAAAAAAGGTTACAAATGACACCACTTTTCCCACTATTTTAGTGCCAAATTTTAATATTTTCAACCCTTTAATGGTTCTTGAGCCCTACCACTTCATCCCCAAAACTCTAAAACTTATCTTTGATGTGTCAAAAACCAAAACAATTTCAAAGAACCAAAATGCAAACTTGCAATCTTTTGTCTATCACGAAGTGTTTCAATGGATGTCGAGATCATACGCAAGTGTCAGGGATTGGCACGAGGATTTGGAACCTCAGTGATAGGTCCGTTGAGTTGCAAATAAGAGTGGGATCGATATTAAAGAAAGTTCACACACTAAAGCCCGGTACATCAAAGAGGTTGAAAAGCAAAAAGATTTACAAGGCTTATGTTCCTCGTGGCAGTGGCAGTGGCAACGATAAAGACGGTGGTGGTGGTGGTGGTGGTGGTGGAACGAAGAGTTTCTTGTATTACTATGATGAAACATGTCATCCTTATATTTGGGTGCATGACACCGCGGGTGATTTCTCTAGAATGGGAAGACAACAATATATCAGTCTCGAAGATCTAAGAGATTGTTCTGAGATTAAAATCTTTAAGGATCATATAAAAGGCTCCATATCCATTAGAAAGAAACCAAGACCCGAAGTTTGTTAGATTGTACTTTGTTTGCATGTTTTATAAGCTAAGAGTGAAGATTTATTTTTCAATCATCTTGCATAAAAAGTTGTACATTATGCAATGATCATTGTATCGTCCTTTCAAAGAGACCATGAATGTACTTCAATAGGTTGGTTTGTTTTGTATTTTTCAGAAGTCTGCCAATACCTTTAATTTTTGTTGTTGATGAAATTTAATATTTATTATTATTAGAAAGCTAAATATATACAAATTTTCCTTAAAAAAACTTATTAATTTACATTTTCAATATGACTAAATGTAATATACATGACATGACATTTTCAATATGACTAAATGTAATATACATGACATGACATTTTCAATATGATTAAATGTAATAAGCTTAATGGCACAAGTGTCACAACATGCAATCAAACGATTAACATTTTCAATAAGCACTAACTTAAACATGTTTAATAAGCAAGCTACATGACATGACATTTTCAATATGACTAAATGTAATATACATGACATGACATTTTCAATATGACTAAATGTAATAAGCTCAATGGCATGAATGTCAAAACATGGAACAGAACGATTAACACATTTAACTATAAGCAGGTCAATAATTCAAATGACACGACACGCATAATAGTGTCAAAGTTTTAAAACCTTAGGATCTAGGAAAAAACACCATATGTATGATCTTTTTAACTTGTCAACCCTTTCTCTTCTCTCTAACAACTACTTTCTTCTTATACAAGAGTTGCTTTAGAGCCCTTATGGCCTTATCAAACCAAGCCCATGATCCAAGCTCCAACATCCTGCATCAAGAATCAACAACCCACTATGACAAATAAAACAAAACACAATGCCTTTGATATTAAATTGAAAAATATACACATATTTCAACAACAATGTTATCAATACTATTCACTAAACATGGTTAAGAAACAATAAGACCTGGCCAATATCATAAAATAAAAGCTAAAATCCACGTATACTTGTTTATAAAACTATAAAACTATCGTCAACCAATCAACCAATTCAACCAGATAAGTTAAACGTGCGGTCATGCTACGTTTATCCTTATCACATTGTTGGGTTTGACCCAACAACTAGTTTCAAATTTGGGCCAAGTCCAATAAAAAGCCCGTATACACATGGGCTCATAATCTCTTATCCAATCTAAGAATAACAATAAACCTGCAGCCAAACACCCCCTAAACAACGATATCACCTCGTTTCTCTCGTCCTTTCATACGTCATCTTTAGAGGAATCAATCCTTCACTTCAACAACTGATATACACACACACACACAGAGATTTCACATCATAAATTGGTGTATAGTGTGTGTGTTTATGTGTGAAATTGCTTGAAGGAGATGGTGCAGATGTTACCGATGGCGTCAACGGTTCGTCCTTCGAGTTCGATCTCATCATTGGCCAATACTCGGACTGCTGGTGGAATCTCCGTGTGCGATTCGTCTTCGCGGTTCAATTCGCTTCGTTTTGCTTCCAGCGGTATGGATATAATCATATGAATCTGTTTTGTATTTTTTTGATTTGAGCGTTTTGATATGTGTGTGTTTGTGGATAGAAAAAGGTTGTTTGTTTGATATCTGGCTTGAATTTGCTAAATTAGGTTTAGTTTCTGTTTAAGAGTTCATGAGTTTTGGCGCATTTGTGCAATTTAGTGTTGTTGTTCGATTTGTTATGGAGAATATGTAGGAATGTATTCGAGTGGAGTGTTTATTGCTTGATGTTCAAATTTAAAGGAGGTCTGATTAGGTAATTAGAGCTTGTTTCGACATTTTCCGGTTTGAATTTGCTAAATTAGGTTTAGTGTTAAGAATCCATGAGTTTTAGGCTTTTAACGTATTTGTGCATTTGTTGTTGAGAACATGTAGGAATGTATTCGAACTGAGTGTTTATTGCTTGATGTTGAACTGAGTGTTTATTTCTTGATTAGAGCTTGTTTTATTGTCATTTGGTTATTTTGAAAATTTGATGCTAAATACGATTGAACAAGGGTTATTAGAACAAAATAATTTGAAGTTGACCTGAAGAAGAAGCCAGAGCATGATTTTGATAGGCTAAAGGATATATTAGATTAACTTACAAACTGAGAGATGCAGGAACTCAATACGCTGATTAACAATAACCTATGAATTTAACAAGAGGCCGCCTAGAGTTAAATGCGTATGCATGTTATGCATTTATATATGTATGTTTCTGATGTATTACGGTGTTACCGAGCTAGTATAATAATATGTAGATTGTATATGTGTGAAAATTGGGAAAATGAGGGCTGTAAGGTGAATTCAAATTTGTTGAAAGCCTAAACCTGTGGGGACCTCCACATAAACTTACTAGAGAGTAGAGATCACAGTCTGTAGTCTATGCTGACATATTATATATAAACAGTAGGTGTTCCATTTTATGACTTAGATCAGGAAAACAGGGCAACAAGTTATATGATCATTTGCACTTCTGTCATATTTTTTTCATTTGTACACGAGCTTCTCATTTATGTTTAGGTGCTTATGCTTATTAATACTCTCCTATTTGTGGTTTTATATGTTTGTCCAGTGGGATCACAACCGCAATGTTTTGGTTTTAAAGCTTGTAAGATATTCAGACAAGAAATAAGGAGTAAATCAGCTAAAACAATTGTAAGCATGACTCAAGGAAGTACAGCAACCACACAGGAAAATGCTTTGGAATGGGTAAAAAGTGACAAAAGAAGAATGCTTCATGTTGTTTACCGTGTTGGTGACTTGGATAGAACAATAAAGTAACTTTTACATTAGACTACATGCACATTTATAAGGCTTTAGTTCTTAATGTTTTTGTCAATGTGTGGATATCAAGTGAATTATGTGCAGGTTTTATACAGAGTGCCTGGGGATGAAACTGTTGAGAAAAAGAGACATACCTGAGGAGAGATACACGAATGCATTTCTTGGATATGGACCAGAAGACTCTCATTTTGTGATTGAACTCACATATAGTAAACCATCTTTAAACTATTGTTTGTAATGCACGAAAGTCTATGACTATCATAAATGTCGACACTAATTTTCACAATTCTTACATGTACAAAAACTTGTAATTTGATTATTTCTTTTTTAATTACACCTTCTCTCCTCAAAAGATGAGGAAAGGAATGTTAGTTTGGAATTTGGATGGTAACGTTGATAGTATCCTTATATTTATGATTTTATATTGTCCACTTCTATAGCATTATACTTCATATGAGGCACAGTGGTTAGTTTTCAAAGCTGGGTAATTACATATATATTATTTTTTTATGACTAATATACACTTATGCTTCCAGATTATGGAGTTGATAAATATGACATTGGGACTGCATTTGGTCATTTTGGCATTGCAATTGATGATGTGAGTAACACTAGTACCATTTGAGTTTTCTAGGTTCCTGCTTATTCTTGCATTTGTATATACATCATGGATCTCCCAGCTCTTGATTGCATCTCTAGCAACCTTCAAAATTATCACATGACATTTATGGTGTTCTAAGTTTTATGTGCTACTTCCACATGGATCGTGAGTCTAGTATCTTCTTGGGGGAAGTTTATGGTTCCCTAATTTGGTCTTAGCATATCTATAAACATGGCTTTTCTTTATAAGCAAATGGTTTGAAATTGCCACCTCTACGTAGATATATTATCTTCAGTTTTAATAAGATTTTGTTTCACTGCAGGTTGCTAAGACTGTCGATCTCATAAAGGCTAAGGGTGGCACTGTAACTCGGGAACCGGGCCCTGTCAAAGGTGGAAAATCAATTATTGCGTTTATTGAAGATCCTGATGGTTATAAATTTGAGCTTATAGAAAGGGGTCCCACTCCTGAACCCCTTTGTCAAGTAATGCTTCGTGTTGGAGATCTTGATCGTTCCATAGCTTTTCATGAAAAGGTGTGTGGTTTTCTTGTAAATAAAAATATATCTATCATCACATTCTATCTATTTTGGCTAACTTATCTTTTTTTAATCCCATATGTACTTCAGGCTTTTGGTATGGAGCTCCTTCGTCGAAGAGATAACCCTGAATACAAGGTAAATTGATAACTGTAATTATACATACGCCTAGAAACATGCCTAATCCACATTTGTACTATTTTACAAATATGATGAAAGACCTAATATAAATTTCTTTTTGAACAAAGTCCCAAAAGAAGTTCCCTTTATCAATGTGGTTTTGATCCCACAATGCTTCATGTAATGAATTCTGAATAGTGAGATGCCTATTAAAGGGACCAAACCAAAACAAGGAAGCTTCAAGCCCGTTTTTAAGCTGGCTAAGCCTGTTACAGGTTGATTTAGCCTGTTTTGGTCAGTTCATTCCATTTTTGTGCCTGGACAGACCGAGTAGCTTGCCTCCCTTGTACTTTATTAAGTTGCTGGCCTTGGGCTAATCCTCACCTTGCCCGAGTGCCTTCTGCGCCTTCGTAAACATAGCTGTCAGGAATACATTGTTCATTTTAGTTACAAATGATATCTAGGATTTTGTTGCCGTTGTAGGTCTCCCATTTACAGACATTATAATCTTCTTTTTTATGATTAAACCAACGGTTTTTTTGTTATTTTTCATGTTTGGGATCTTTATTTTTCTATATTTCCCTTAAGGTCTAAATTTCACCATATAATGTCTTCTTAAATAAGCCTGCTGCATGTATCGTTTTTATGTTACTTCAAACAAAGTAATTGGTTGATTCTGCAGTATACCATTGCAATGATGGGTTATGGACCAGAGGATAAAAATGCTGTTTTGGAGTTGACTTATAATTACGGGGTTACAGAATATGACAAAGGGAACGGTTATGCTCAGGTCAACCAAGATTTGTTTTTTGCATTTTTGTCTTGAATATCATTCTATTCAGTCAAATTTGGTAATATATATTTTTGCTCAATAACAGATAGCAATAGGCACAGATGATGTTTATAAAACCGCAGAAGCGATTAAACTTTTCGGCGGGAAGATTACCAGAGAACCAGGGCCCCTACCTGGTATCAACACCAAAATTACAGCATGTTTGGACCCAGATGGTTGGAAAACAGTAAGCTCATAGACTCGGTTTATGTTAGCTTTTTGCAGAAATATTGAGGTAGCAAGATAGATGTGCAAGTCAAGTAACTTGTCAAAACATATTGGGTTGAAACATGGTATTTTTTAGTACAGGTCAAAACGGGTCGGGCCAGGTTGTGTTTACTCACAAACACCTTTTTGTCCATGTTAAAGTTGTATTTATAAAAAGATAACGTGTTAATTCTGACTAAGAAAACAATTTTATTACTTTAATAATCGGTATCTTTGAATAAAAGATAAGAGGTTATATGCGTTTTAAAAATGGGCTTTGGGCTACATTCTAGTTTCAACCTGTTTGACATGTTCCCCTTTTAGCTTTTCTTTATTGATCCTTCGGAGATAAAACACAACTCAAATGGACTCATTTTTAGGGAAATGCGTCAGATTTGCCACTTCTTCTTTATTTTTAATTTAAATAGAGGTTCAATTAGGATAAGTTCTTGCATTCTGCAATGCTTATCTATTATTATTATTATTATACATTTTTAAGCCCCGAACATATTGTTCAAGGTTATGCTTGCTTTCTCCAAAAATACATCTTTTTTATTGGAAGTTTTTAGTTTACTTATATGTCTAATTTACCCCCACTAATTATTAAATAGTGGACTCTTGGTGAAAATTAGTGATGCAATATTTGTTAGCAATCAAATTGGATCAACAAGAACAGATTAGGAATTCTCTCTTTATTCAATAATCATCAATCAATCCCCTACAATGAAAGTCTAGAGGATATAAAAGAACTAACTTCCTATAAACTAGGAATTGAAATACGACTAAAACTCTAATCAGAAAATTCGAGATAAACACAAACAGAAAATTAAAGATAAATAAATAAATTCAAACGGGGAGAGAATTCCAGCTGGGTTGCGATTTATTAGCCGGGCTCATCATCTGGGCTGGAAACCTGGGCTGACATGCGGACTGATGGGCCTGGGTCTGAGCC
>BJCM01063245.1:0-17729 GCA_018326385.1 Flaveria bidentis
TAAATTAATAAATAAATAAATTCAAAATCCGGTCCGACCACCGATTCGGGATGAACCGTCCGGTCGAATCCCTCCAAAACGAACCGGTGAGAACCAGTTCGGCCACCCCTCTGATTCCTGGTCGGCCCGGTTGTAACAGCCGGTCCAATCCAGTCTTCAAAACATTGGTCTACACTCGCAGGGATCTAGTATTCTAGTGGTACGACAAACTATCACGTACCAAAGAGAAAATCACGAGACCATCGATCTGTGAAATATAAAAAATCAAACGAATATTAATATAGAAAGTTTACATATATATAAGTTATAAAATATCCCAAACAATATATATTGTCCTGGTATAGTAACTTTCAAGCCAATGAAAATCTCCAACAATAGTAAACTAAGTTAGTAACATCCAATAATGGACATTGAACTGAATGAGAAGACTCAAACAATTTAAATATTAAAACTGTTATAAGTGTCGAAGTATTAAATTTTCATTAATAAGTTGAGAGAAATAATTAATTGAATCCATCAGGCTAAGGATGCGAATAAACGGAACGAACACAAACAATGCATTATTTGTGTTTACTAACGATATAAATATGTTTATAAACTGTTCACGAGCAAATACTGAACAAGATTTTTAGTTCTTGTTTTTGTTCTTGTTCGTGTTCGTTAATTAAAAAAAAGAAACTATTCAAGGACACTTATCAAACCAAACAAACACAAATAAATATTCATGAAGATAAACGAGTACAAATCATCATATGTTCAATTAAGAAAAATACTTGCATATTTCATCACGCACAATATGCAAAACCCACCAAAAATAAACAAATAGGCGAAGTTGATGGAGACGTATAATATAGCTAGAGTTTTATATTTTGAAAAATAAAAACCAAAAAATAAAAATTATAAAATATAAATATCTTAAAATGAACAAATACAACCAAACACAAACAAACATAAATGTACATAAATGAAGGGCATAAATGTATAATTACCGAACATTTATGAACATAATCAAATGAAATAAGTATCTATTCATGTTTGTTTATTTAGTTAAACGAACGAAATCTATTAAACGAATAAATATAAACGAATTTTCCATCGAACGTTTCGCGAACCGTTAGCTAAATGTCCGGTTTGTTTTGGCTCTACGTCTAACATCCTTTATCGTTTATGGTGATTAATGGTAAATTCATATAACTGAATCATCCATGACAAGAAAAACAAAATAAACAATTTATAATAACTAAGTGATGGTTAACAGACAAAAACTAAAAAAGATGTGAAGAATATATCCGGACCAATAAATGAATGTTATGATTTTTATAATCCAATAACCCTAAATTTGTTCACAAAATTTACAGTTATTTTTAGTGAAGAATCTTAATAATTTTAATTTGGAGATGATTCTTTATATACGCATTTTTAGTGATGACAATTAACAAAATGGCCAAGTAACACCCACGTTGTTGTTATAAAATTGATTGGTTCATACAATATATTTATCGCTTTGCACACAAGAATTTGTTAATAAAACTTCAATCATATTTATTCATAATGGAACTAAGGAACCCTACATATCCATTTTAAATAGATAAGATAGAATAATTATATTAATATTTATTCACTAATACATTGGTCATAGCATTTGCATGTCACACCAGTTTAATAAAACATGATTTTTTATCTATATAATTTTGAAATCTTGATATATATTGAAGGACAAGCTTGATACGTGACGGATCATGATTGGCCAACAATTTTTTTTTGAATTTGCATGTGTATAAGAATTTGATGGCAATGATCGATCAAACAATAAAGGGTTCAGATTAATTATATCGTAATGTAGAGAAAAGATTAAGCAAAACGGTGAGTCCAGATTTTTTTTATATAAAAGGTTAATTTTTTCAAGTTATAGAAAAATCAAATTTGAATTGGTTTTGAATAAAAATATAAAAAGTGAAAACAAGTGTGGAAGTGAGCAGTTAATATTATATGAAACATAGATCGAAAGATGTTACATCAGTGGCGAAACCAAAAATTATTTTCGAGAGTATCACATTATTTGATGATTAGATTTCTAACAAAACAACATCAAATCTTTCAGGTTATCAAATCGGGTCGAAATAGATTAAATCAATTTTCAAGTCATTCAACCTTTTAATATGACTATATTTAATGATGAGATACATTTTGATGGATGTGCCAATTTTCAAGTCGGGTAGGGTTGATTTAAGTTTCAACTAGAACCACTTAAACAATAATAATCAAATATTGAACCAATTAAAACAAATATCTTAGAATCACATGATGTGATTCTAACCATAGACACGTGGACATACATCCAACATATTAACTACATTTGCATTACAACACACTTTATTGACGACAACTAGGTCTTACACAAAAGGATACTAAATTTCAGACCAATCAGTAGCCATAAGAGGGAGGGAATTGCTCAGGTTATACTGTAGTGTTTAAAAAAATAGGATATTGAACATGTCATAATGCCTCATCTAATGATATTGTCATATCAATTTTGAAATCCAGATTACCAAATGTTATGGGTGACGGGAGATATTTACACATCCGTTGTACGGTGCACATAATAAATCTGATTGTAAAAGATGGATTAAATTATCAGGGATCGTCAATTGATAGTATCAGAACTGTCATTCGATATATTAGACATTCTGCTAAAAGAGTAGGCACATTTAAAAATTGTGTGAAAGATCTAAATATTAAGAGCAAGGCAATGTTGTTTTTAGATGTGAGTACAAGATGGAACTCGACATTTGAGATGTTGGATACGGCCAAGAAGTTTGAAAAGGCTTTTGAATCTTATGATTTTAAAGATTCCAACTATTTGAAAGAGTTGGGTGTCAACGTTCCTATAATTACAAACTAGCATTACGCAAAACATATGGCAAAAGTTTTAAAATCATTTAAGCGTAAAACTACAAACGCTTCTGCATCGACAAACGTATTTTATTGGAATTTTTCACTTTATTTTTAAATTATTAAATTTAAATTTATATTTATATTCCATACAATACTTTCGTCAAACAGGTGGTTGGTAATCAATTCTTCACTGAGTCAATGCACATTGATAAGCATTTACAAATATTGAAGAGTTCAAATGACGTGGTAAATATGCAAATGGGTAGCACTATGCAAGAGAAGTATGATAAATATCGGAGGAAGGATAAAATTTTTGATAAGTTTTTATACTTCGCAACTATACTAGATCCTCGTTGAAAAGTTCGTGTAATTGCATTTGGTTATAATAGAATATATATGGCTGAGAAAAAAAATAGAGCAACTAAACATGACATCAAAAGAAAGGTTGACGTGACGGTTAAATCTATCATAGAAGAATTGGAGATAGTATTTTATTTCTATAGAATAGCAAATGAAACTTGAAGTTCCCAAAATGATACACAAAAAATGTTGAACCATCATCACAAGGAGATAACATGGACAATGATTTTTTAAGTGACTTCAAAACAGATTGTAGATTTACAGTGTACAACACGAAGACAGAACTTCAAAGGTATCTTGAGAATAAGAAGAAGGATGATTACCAAATATTTGATATTTTATAATGGTGGAAAGGTTCTTCTTCAAAGTACCCAATATTAGCAAAAATGGCTAAAATTATGTCACATTATATATTCTTAATATTTACTTTTTTCCTTTTAATTAAAATTTTTCCTTACTATTTTTTGTAGATTTTTTAGCCATTCAAGTTTCAAGTGTACCTTCCGAGTCAGTTTTTAGTACGGGTGGAAGAGTTGTGGAAACATATACGAGATCCCCTCACTGGAAAAATGAAAGAATAGGTCCCAAGTCGATGATTCCATCCCTTCCTATTTGTTTGTCCTGTCAGATAGAAAGAGGGACCCCAAAGAAAGATCACTTTCCCCTCCGGTTTTCGAAGCACTATTATGTTCACAAAACTAGATTCGTAGGTCAAGTGTTGACATAAACTATGACGAGGATGGGACAAAATTTGATGACATTGGAACATGTAAGCTAACATACAATTTATACATACTTCGTATATGTGATCTTATTTTTAAATTAGACTTTTCTCTACAGAAATTTCTGATAACCTAGAACCAAGTAACACTAATGTTGGTTGAGATTAACCGGTGATCACGGGTGCATGTGGAAATATGAGTGAAGACATTTTTATAATTATGATCATTACTAACATTGTTGGTTTTATGTGCTTTTGTTTTCATTATTAATATTGTTGCTTTAAGTTTTATTTGCTTGGATCATGTTGTAATGTTTGGTTTGATATTTTTATGAGATTAGATATTGTTGTTTTGAATTGCTATGGGGTTGGTTTTTGATGGGTTGTTAGTTTAACATTTTTTTTGGATTTTTGCTTTGAATTTCTCTTTATTTTGATAATATAACCAAACAATTTTCACGCGGTATTTTATAAAACAACTTGTGTGCATCTAATACAAAGATACCATACCCTTAAAAGACGGTCATCGGTATTACCTACATAACCCTATACCGATCTTGCAAATATCCGAGTACCGATTTATATCCTATATGTATGGTAACGGTCACATTTTTCCTTCTTTTCGGGAATCGGGTCGGGTCGGAAATACCCGAATCATGCTCGGTTACCCAATTTGCTCAGCCATAATCACATCTTGACATAGCCATATGTGAAGATGCGAAATTTTTTTACAGTCAGAACCTTCAAAGGGAAACTCCCATTCATAAACTTGAAAACTCACACCTTAGTCCAAACAACCCTATATGATTTAAAATTAATGACACGTGTTTTTTACTCCCAATTTTGATGAGATTAAAACATTTAATATGATTGAAAAACCATAGAAATTGTATGAACTTCAATAACGTAAAACTCATCTAAATGTTTCAACATGTTAACAATGAAATATGAAAATTGAATCACTTAAAATTAAATTCCAAAAACAATATAAGATTTACACAAACTCACAGGTCCTATAAACAAACCTTGAATTGTTGTCATAGTTTTGGTCGCTAGGGTGAGGAGGAATGATCATTGGTTGCAGGCTGTCGGCTAACCAAACAGAAAAATAGAAAGCTAAAACGATGAGAGGGTTAGGTTTAAAAGGTATTAAAATAAGGGTATAAGAGTAATTTTATAAATTTAAAAGGAGTGTAAAAACACATTAAAAGAATCAAATTCATGGCCTCTAATGGTGTTGGACACACACACAATTAAAGAAAACCAGTAAACCACGACCACATGCATTATTGTTACATGATAATACTAATGGGTTCACCTCTAAAAAAACTATGAGTTTACCTGAAAATTCAATATTATAGGATCACTACTAGCCCAAAAATCAATGGGTCACTTGACCCCATTCCTCGAAGGATAGTTCTACCCCTTATGTTAATGAGATGTTAAGATGATGAATGATCCTAACTACAAATCTCTTGTAATGAAATGATGTCTATAAATATAAATCACATGTACCATTATTTGTAATGAAATGATGTCTATAAATATAAATCACATGTACCATTATTTGCAACTTTTCTTTCTTTCTTCATATCTTTGTTAATGTGGTGTTAAGCTATATGTTCGATTTAGTGATCTCCTAATCAAAATTTAACAAAACATGGTAGTGTGTTGATCAAGACCTCTTGAATGTTTTATACTAGAAATATAGTGCATGGTGGTAAAGTTGTGAACTCAAATGTAAAGATAGTTATTTTGTAGTATGTGGAAATGTAACGTCGGTTATTTGCAAGATGTGTTAGTGGTTGGTGACATGGTTAGACCGTGAATCGACCATCCACCTTTTATAGAATCTTCATAATCACGTTGAAGCTCAAATCACAAAATATAGTGCATGGTGGTGAAGTGCCGCCTTTTATAAGTTTGGAAAGTTAATTTGTTAGTTTATCGATGCACAAAATTTATTTTGTGTGTTAACAAGTAGTTAATACATAAATTTTGGCGTGATAACCATGTCATGTCTGGTTTATGAATTTGGGTTGGTGAGGTATATGAACCTGGGCAAAAATCTTTATATTTTTTTGTTTCAAAAACATCAACCACAATATTTTCTTGTAACTCTAACACCACATCATGGCCGATTATCTAAAAAAATCTAAATGGATGTAAATGAGTTGTAATCAAGTTGTATATTTTTGCCAAACAGGTTGACAAGTTTTAACAGTTGTAATATGGTTATAAGCACTTGGTGGATTAAAATTCATTTTATTATTTTTAAATTTTCAACACGCTGACAAATCGCCCTGAAATGGTCCATTAGTTAAACTATATAGTTATATCAACCCAACGCGACATATTTGCTAAACGCATTATCGTATTACAAATTATCACCACTTGCATAAGATAAGGTGTTGGGTCGAAAAAGAAGCATGGTTGAAGTTAATGGAATATAAGCAACCTCTCCAAATCCCATACCATGAGTAGAAGAATCACATGGCACCATGGGAGCTTTTAAATGAATAAAACCATAACACGAAATGTAAATAATTTAGATTAATTAAAACCATATTCAAGACCTTTAAGTAAACGAAAATTTAATTTATATATATAACTGCAAAAAGAATCTAGCATATGCAAATTATTTGAAGCTTAGATTTACAAAGATTATTGCATCCAAAAATCCTCTCTTTGATTTCTATACATTAAAAAAAAGATGCATGGAAAATGTGGATTTTCATAGTAGATATACACATATAAAGTAGATATTTAATGATAATTAGTATATTAAATATACTTAAAATACTAAAACAATATATCTTGTATTATGATCTTTTAATACATGTTAAGCTCAGGTGAGATCCATTGTGTATAAGATCGATCATGGAACAATTGGTGTCCAAGAATATTTCTTGGAGTCTCGTAGTGTTCTTTTCGATCTACAAAATGTGTGGTGTTAGTATGACTGCTACTTATAATTTTTTGTCCGGATCTGTTAACATGATATGACTCGGAATAGGTTTGAGTTAAAGATGTTGTGTATCATAAACATATCAACACGTTTGGTTTAATGAGCTTAACCCTTTTATTACATATTTAAACATGGTTTTATTTTTGTTTTTTTAAATAATTACACAAACACATACAAATAACTTAATCCTAGCAAACACAGTCTAAATCTTAAAATAATTCAGACTTTAATTCTCTCAGTGTTCCTTCCTTTCGTTGATAGACCAATCACCAGCCCTATGTCATTCTTTTGATTCATTAAGAAACCTTAATCACTCATCATTCTCTTCAAGTTCGATTGGCTTTAAGTTCGATTTGGTTGGATGAATACTCTATTTCGTGCTCTATCATCTTCAAGTTTGCTTCTTGATGCTCGATTTTCCTCATTATTTTGCTTATTTTTTTGTATACTAGTGTTGATTTACAGTATAAACTTATATATATTAGGCTAAATTTGCTCCTCGTCCTCATCACGTTTGACATCGGAAACCTTACATCCAAGAAGTTCTATATTTCTTCTTGGATGTTAGATTTGCTTACTTAATCTTTTATTTTTATCATCAACTTTATTCAATCTTATAAACTGCCAAGTGATGTTGATGGACGTAGTACTTTATCGGTTTTTATTGTGTTGGACATTAATGGTCACGTACAGTGATTCTGGTTTCACTGCAATAAACTTTGGGTGTGTGAAAAGTCTAACGAATACGAAGAGAATAAGATAACAAATGAACTATGGGTGTGTGAAAGTCTTATAGGTATGAAGAGAATAAAATAACAAATGGTTGAAAAAGGTGTTTCGATTTTACTAGAAGTGACAATTAGGAGAAGATAAATAAATAAATTAAACATGATTTTTCCTTTTACCAAGAAGATAAAAATAAATGAATAACGCTTGTCGTTTAATGAGCCTTCGTTATTTAAAACAAATTACTTATTTTTATTTATATTGGTGGTCGTTCAAAAGGCACATGAGAAGCAACTAGTGGGGGTTTAAAAATAGCCAAGTTTAATTTAATATGGGTTAATATTCTTTTCTTATTTGACTTTGATCCATATTTATGATGGCTCGTATTATATATGTTTCCATAAATAGAATGTCAAATGTGATTAATTGTTAAACTAATATTAAGCTTTCCTTTTGAAGTAACTTCTATTAATAGTACTACCTTTTTAGCGTTTATTTAGTACAAAGTGTTAAAGTCAACCCTAACTTTTGTGTATATCCTAAGAGGGTGTCTTAATTGCAGGTTGACCATGAAAGTCAAAACTTCTTTTTCCAAACAATTTTGTTTTTCTACCAGCGTTCAATAAATTTGTAATCTCTCTTTCTTTTAACTTTTAACGAATAACATATCTCCTATACAATTAAATATCAAAAAGTTCATTTAGAATTTTATAAGTTGTTTCATGACAAGATAATAGTGTGTATATGAATATCTGTTAGAAAATCAAAATGCAATTAGAAAATACGGGAATCATTTTTCTAAAGACGTTGGTCATCTAAGTGTTTACGTAAGTAATGTTTGAACCCAGATCTTTTAGAAGATATCAAAGACACCTTACCACTAGATTATTTTATGATGGTTAAGCGACTCACTTTTTAACCCTTTGATTTGATTAAGATTTTATGACTAGTCTACTTAATGAATCGTGGTCATCCCTCTTTCTCGCTCATGATTAAAGGGATCTAAACATCATTTAACATCGCACTTTCAAATATTTGAAACCATAATTTTGTAAGGGACAATCAGTAATGTCACTGAACTATAAGATCATAACTCATAAGTGTTTATTTGTAATTACTAATGAAATCTTAAAAGGATCCTACTTTAATTTCCAAAAAGTTTGAAAGTATGTGTTGAATAACAAAAATATTGCATCTATGGGAAAATAATCAGAAAACAAGGTAAAATTAAGCAAAATTTAATAGCAAAATATGCTTATAATCCTCATAATATCTATTAATTGTTAATTAACAGATTTTATTTTTTCAAAGATATGATTAATCAGGTAATGAAACAACCACCTAATCAACTACATTAACTGTCAAAATAATGATGTGTGCTAATTTTATATATCAACATACATATGTATAGAGATGCAAGAATATTAAGAACATGACATAGTTGAGATTCTTCAAGTTCATGTCATGTCAACAACGTTTGACCACAATTAAGAGAGAGGAAACACATGAGACCACATGAAAAGTTGGTGACCATGGTGGAGCTACTCTTCAACGGGATTTTTAATGATGATTCATACTCTTTTAAATTTATTTTTAAAACTAATTTGAATGTTGTTAGTGCATTCATGATTAGTTATGATATATATTCTTTTAATAATAATAAAATTATTATCTTGTAGGTTGGATGCTATTAACAAACTTTCACCACATTAGTTAAAGCCCTCATAAAAAATGCAAATTACAGAGTTTGCTATCGTTGTAACGGTCCTATAATCACGGCCTCTATCACTATGCCAAACATTATTGTTTTGTTACAAGTCAAACATTATTGTTTTGTTAATCAAATGCATCAAAAATTCTAATTCTTTTGATTGTATCTATTTTCTTTGATTTATAATTTATTTGACAAGTTTTAATTCAAATACAATTCTTTCAAGTTTCAGATTTATTGACATATTTAGTTCGTTTAAAATTTGATGCTAACCAAACGCCCTTTATGTTGTTTGATAACCATAAATACTATGAGTGTAAGTTTATCATCTATTTATATATTAATTTGATTAGCCACATTGTTAAAATATTATAAAAGGAGAGAACTTTTTGAAAACAGATCTATATTGATTATAAAAATAAAAGATGAACTTTGTGGACACTTGGGATGGGGCACATTTGATTTGATTTTCAGAGCATATGTATCCTTAATACTCGGTAAATGTTGATCCAAGTATTCTACCTTGTAACCCTACATACCCAAACTATCATGTGCATTTTCATTATTATCATAGTTAAATAACTAATAATCTATTCTTATTTCTTAATGATGTTTGCTTAGTCATCATTACAATAACTAATAATCCAAAATAAGTTAGCATTTCATTTTTAACCATTTTTTTGGTTTGACCAAATAAGTTTAGTAATATATATTTTTTGGTTTAAATAATTACTACTTAACAAATAAATCAAATGAGATCTTGGCCAATACTAATTAAAGCTAATAATGTGTTTTATTGTCTTTAATTTAATCATAAGTTCATTTATTAGTTAAATTAAGTTGGTATGAACATGATAAGTGCTTCAAAGGTCAAGCATTTTGGTCAAAATCATCTAGATTAATCGATTAAGTTTTATATTTCACATGTAACAATATCACTGTTCTCAGGCCAAGACCGTAAGAATAAAAAACCCACTTCTCATTCAGGAGCGGGAAACTCAATAGCATTCAAAACCGTCAGGATTAGAACGGATGGAATGGTAACCGAATGAGCCCATTTCTTTTCCTTCGTCTTTCTTTCATTTCATTATAAAGTTCCTTCTTTTTGTTACTCGGCTTTGATGAGATAGGATCGATAGAAGGTCTGACTCTATGGTAGCCGCCTTGAAACAATTTCCCTTAACGAGCTACGAATCAAATAAGGTTACGGGCTTCCTGCCCTAAGAGTGGGTATTCGCAATCACGAAAGTACACTCCTGCTGTCTGCTAATCAATCCGAGACGATTGAAAATGCTTTATAATGAAGACCTATCTATAGATGATGTCATTCTTCCCAAAGAATCAAATGCCCTGCTATGCCAAGAAAATATAGATAAGGTGGAAGAGATGCATCACCATTCTTATGAAAATGAAGGAAAGCAGCAGACTATTAGGAATCTCCTAGCTTTGTTGCTATAGTCAAGGTAGTGAAAATGGAGCAAGAAAGGAAGATGAATGTGCAGCTAGGAGAGCAGTTACTTCTGAACTTTCTAACTTCATCTAGCTGACTGGTTTACTACTTTCTTTCAACCCTTAGACAGTTATCCTTGGTATGTGTACTACTAGCCCGCTTACTAAACTCCTATTGTCCTGCTACCAAGCATTCTCTCTTTACTCGCCTAATGGTGCACTAAGAAAGATTGCTACAACGACAAAAGGAACGAACATATACGCCCATAAATCGTAGACCCCTCGCCTACCTGCACCGACTTCCTGGCCTTACGAAAAGCATTTCAAAAGTTTTTGTTTTGACTGGTAGTAGTACAAACCTATCTATTGATTAATGTAACGTTCACATCGCTATCTAAGCGCAGACGTGACTAAGCATCTAGGTGTTCGAAGCATGATTCATCAACTGGTAAAGGGAGTAGTTCATCGGAAACCATTCCTCTCAGGAAAGCGAAGCTAACCGCTTTTAGGGTAAAAGATAGATGTGACATGAAATCTGTCATGCAAGATTATATTAGTTGTTGTCAACAGAATCTTTTAAAAAAATGTCAAAAATCATCTTAAAACGACTGGTTATTGGTTTCTTGATACAATGACACACATACATTTTATTAGGGGTGTGCGCGGTGAAGTTCGATGCGGTTAAGGGCGTTTTCGAAACTGAAACCGCAAATGCGGTTAATACCATTTTCAAAACCGAAACCGCAACCGATACTTCGGTTAACCACACTTCAGTTAACCGTCGGTTATGGTTAACTTTGGTTAATTTCGGTTAATTAACCAATCTATTTAGCATATGCTTTTAAACTAAAATTTTAACTAAAAATTATCATCAGGCTATGTTTGTACCAATTTTATAAGGATGTTCACGACAATGTTTGTTTTTAAGGTCCCTTACTTCTACTTATTTAAGGGTTTATTCTATATATAATGAAATCTCACTATGTAAATATATCTTATAAAAATGTAAATTAATAAGGTTAACATATGAAATTCTAGTAAAATCATGAGGAGCATTCTAATTTTTTTACACATTAATGTCATTCGGTTCGGTGTGGTTGATTCGTTCAATTTGTACATCAAAACTGAAACCGAACAACAATGTGTGGTTAATTGGTTATGCCTTAACCGAACTATCGGTTAATTGTTCGGTTCGGTTAATACGGTTAATTCGATTATGGTTTGGTTAAATCGGTTATCTTTCTTATTACATATTGAAAGGAAGCAAAACTTCATGTAACAGTCGTTTTCAACTTTCACCTTTTAAAACGTTATTAAAATGGTGTGCTAATTATCATTTTCTAATCCTCGTTAAAGAAATATTCCCTATACCACACCTGACCTTATGAACACGAAAAGTTTAAATACACGTAACAAAAAGTTGATTAATATACTGAAATTATGATAAGTATCTAAACAATAGTTTTTTTGGTATTTTTTGGTGGGAGTGGTAAAAGTCTTAGGTATTAACACTGAGTTTGTGGGCTCGAGTTTCATCTGTTGCATTTTTTCACTTGGTGTTTTTCTAAACTTTATAAAAAATCACTTTGACCCTTTAAATTTTTAAAGTTCTTGGTTTACCCCTATACAATATATATTCGAGACCATCGTTTGGACTTAATCAAAGGCGACTCACGTCAAGTATAAAATGTTTCCGTACTTAACTTTGTATACGTTTTATGATTGTTCAAGTTTTGACACACGACTACGTTTCAAAGTATGCTTTGTATGGAAACGTGTTGGGCACAATATAATACGTTTTCATTTATTCTACATTTCGATGTAAATTTTGTTTGGAAACAAGACAGGACAATTGTAAGACTTTGTTTCGACATTCATTCTGTTTGGAAAATTATTGAGAGAAATATGTGTTTTCATCAAACGGTATAAATTCGAGTAATTCTACGTATTGATGTACATTTAGTTAAAAATGACTAGGGTCAACTGTAGTCTGTTTTATTGCATCATGTACGATGTCATGGTACTGCGCGACAAGTAAAAAAATAAAGTTTTTTAATGAAAACGTAAAGAAAAAAATATCAACCCTTCCAAAGTAAGATTATACAAGTCAAACCACTGACCACACAACTACACAAGTGCATCATATTAAGCCTGATCAAATTGGGCCGGGTCAAGGCCCTATTGAGCCTGACAAAGTGAAATAAAAATTTGATCAAAAAGCCTAGTCAACTCTGAGCCCAGTTTCACAATGAAACCTTATTAAAGGCCCAACGAGTTCCGAACTCCAAAATCTGCATGCATTGTTTTTCGTTTCATAATGCTTATAACTTTTTTTTGTTTTTGTTATAATTTTGTAGTTAGTTAAATTTATTTACTGTATACTTTTACTCTTTACTAAAATAATTTATTTACTGTATACTTTTACTCTTTACTAAAATAATTTATTTACTGTATACTTTTACTCTTTACTAAAATAATTTATTTATTGTCATATAATATAGGATTCTTTGTTTAGCTAAAGCTTGACAAGCATAAATTTTAAGGACTAAAAGTAAGGAAGTTGTTTGGTTAAAATATGAAAAGAATGGGTGGGTTTAAATCTAATATCATTCTCCTTAAAACTATATTACTATATAAAAACTTGAATGGATGGTACTTTCAATATTATACGATTGATATAAGTTAAATATAAACGTAATACTTTGATGTAAATTCCTAGAAGCATGTGCAACACAGTAGTAAGCTCAGTGTTGCAAACCGATTAATCTTGATTAATCACTAGTCGGTATCTCACCGCCCAACTAGTGACTAGCGATTTTTATAGAACTAGTAAGGTCTACCTTTAAAATATCAATGGCACATGTTCAATACTTGAGAAGCCACGTTTTTGTACTAAGTTTTAGGTTTCGACTTGTATCCTTTTGTTTTGTGTTTTTCCAATTCTCCTATATGTTAATAGAAGAGGGAAATGGATAGTTATTTTATTGTTTCTTTTGCTCGGCGTACAACAATTCATTGCACCACCGCCTTTTTCCATCCCCTTATATGTGGTTTTGTGCCATTTTATTATGGTTTAAAAAGAGAGAGAGGTTGTTTGGGTGGTTGTCGTGCTCATCGTCGGTTGCTCTATCACCATCCTCGTTGTTGCTTAGCCGATATCTTGTTGTTACTCTGCCGATATCCCTCATGTTGCTCGACGTCCGATGCAGGAAGTTGTGTGTGTGTAAATGTAGAGATAGAGAAGTGTTGATTCACCTTCTTCTCTTTGCCACCGCTGCCAAGCATGATGCTGCTTGTGTGTTGGCCATCGTCCACCTCTGCTTTGCCTAGATGGTGGCCCTCCTTTGTGTCGATGTACGGCGGGTGGTTTCAAGAACCACCTGTATGTCAGGCGGAGGTTGAGTGTCACCGTTAAGAGGCTTTTTTCTAGCCTACCAAGGCCTTATGGGGCTTCGATTGGTCGATGAATGTAGACGACCACTCATTTGAGACGGCGATTTGATGTTTGTGGTTCAAAACCCTAATTTGTTGCTATGTGTTGATGATGATGGGGTACTTCATCTGAGGCCTCTCATAAACGCCTCTAATCGAATCTCTTATATGTCAGTCGGAGGTTTGATGCCACCTCTAGGAGGATTTTTTTCTAGCCTACCAAGGCCTTTTGGGGGTTTCGATTGGTCGATGACGGTGGGCGACAACTCATTTGAGACAGTGATTTGATGTTTGTGATTCAAAACCCTAATTTGTTGCTATATGTTGATGATGATGGGGAGCTTCATTTGAGACTACTCATAAACACCTCCAATCAAATCGCTTCTGTGTTTGTTATCTCGGCTTCATCTATTTGGTATTATTGATCTTAACCCTAAATCTTGATGTTTATGTTTTGTCACGTATTTTTTTGGTGCAATTTGTTGGTTGGTAATAGATGGGCAAGGCGACCTTGAACCACAATCTTTTGTTTTTGGTCTCTATCGCTGCTCATGGCTCGTTGATGATGATGATGACAACCCGTCATCTAAGACCCATGTCCCCCTGCTAGTGTTAATTGAATTATTTAAGTCTGTTGGGGTCTTACATTGATATTGTTTCTGCTTTGTTGACAGTACCTATGGTATGACGATAACGGTGTGCTTTTGTTTATATGAGACGTCATCAAGTCGATTATAATTGTAGAATATATATGTTCTAGACATTGATGTGATGACTACAGTAGAGATGGTTTTTTGGCATGGCATAATTAGTGATGGCAAGTGCGATCTTTTGCATTTGCAACATGTGCTACAACCATGGTGACCCAGTTTGAGCATAATAATCCATCTTTTGAGATAACTTGTCTTGTTCTTGACTTGTTCATGTTCTTTGTTCTTGACTTGTTCATCTTGGTTGTGTTGTTGAAACTTGATTAGTCCTTGATGGGAGTTAAATTTGGTTGGGTTGTTCAAATTGGCTTTGGGCAAAATTTATTAGTTGGTGTTGAACTAGTGTGTTATTCGGTTATGTTAGATTTCTAGAACACATGTGTTAATAAATAAATTTGTTATTCGGTTATTTTAGATTTATAGAACACATAAAGGTTGTGATGGCACTAACGTGATGATAAGACAATATGTGCTTATTTAAGCTTCGTTTTAACCGGTCTAACACGCGCTCAACGGGCACATGAGTTCAACACTAGTTATCTAAATTATTAATATTTTAATTTTTGCATTTACTTTTAAAACAAATTTTGTTGTTTATAAATTTTAAATTATAATTTTTTTTCTAAAATTTCATATGTATTGTCACAATATGATTATTTTTATTTACATTAAGTTTAAACTTATATTGAGAACTGTGACAGATCGAATACTATGTATTCATACTTTTTTATTTTATTTTTTCATTTTTGGTTTTCTTTTATCGTTATGGCGTGTTTCTTTTTAGCCACTTTCATTATAAATTTTATTCATATCGCGCTTTGTGAAATATAATTTATTTCTTATTTGTATATATTTACATTTAAAGAAATGATCTTGAAACAGAAATATATTTCTTCTTTCCATGTAGCTCGTGCATTCTAGGCAACATTTCACCAAATCTAAGTGGAAGACAAACATGTAGCCCCAATTTGTAGCATTCACAACTAAGGGGGTGTTTGATTTCGGCTGACCCGGCTGACTAGCCGACTCAGTCAGCCAGTTAGCCTGTTTGATTTGCATAAAACTCAAGCTAACCGGGTCAAAACATCTGACCCGAACCTGAAATTTCATAATGCTGACCCGGTCAACACCCCTGCACTCGAGCTTACAGCCTTCTCTTCCACCCCATCGGGCGGTATTTTAGGGCTGGATTTGGCGGCGGCGACGGTGAGAGGGCAACGGTGGAGGTGGGTGGATGGGAGGGGTAACGGCGGTTGGTGATGGTGAGGGTGACGAGGGGTGGGTTCGAGATGAGGGAGTGGTGAGGAGGAGGAGGGTGGTGGCGTGTTGCGATGATGATGGTGGAGGACGGTGGCGATGCAAACGGAGATGACGGTGAACCAGAGCTCCATTGAAGTGTTGATGATAAAGATGATGATAGTGGCGAGTGTTGGGGGAGATATTAACCTTTGTCATGTTTGAAAGATATATGAAGTTTTAGAGAGAGAGAGCGCGATAGACAGAAGAAGATGAAGCAAATGTTGTGATGAAAGTGGAAAAAATTGTATAATTTTTGGGTGGAGAATTTATACAGTCAAAGGAAATAATGTTACGTAAATATTGTATCGATTTGGTTCTAGTCAGATACTAAATCAAACAGTCAAGTTTCAGTCAGATACAAACTCAGTTAGAACTTCATACTGAGTCATGTTCTGACTCAGTCAGATCTTACTGAATCAGTATAATCAAACAGCCTATAAATTGTTTTTTCATAAGGGAATATGGAATCTTGGAATCTTCTTGTTACTCCCGTATTTCTCTATGTGAAATATCAACATCACATCATCTTTCTTTCGTCTCATAATCTTTCTTCTATATTCCACTAGTTTTTCTATACTTCGTAGGGTGTTGTCACAAATTTCCCTAGTTTTCTTTGTTTTTACCAAAGAGTAAATTACAAATCTTATCTTTTAAATAGCTAAAATTGTAAATCTTGTCCTTAAATTTTGATGAGTACATTAAATGTTCTTTATTTGAAAATTTGTCATGTAATTTGTCATCTACTTTAACTGAAATTAATTTTTTCTATTAAGTTTTTACTAATGACATTTTTGCCCTTACTTTCTAAAGAACAAAATATGTAATTTATACTATTTTTTTTCTTTCTTTTGATTCTCATTATTTTTATACACAATTTTATTAAGAGTAAACTACACGGATCGCCCCTAAGGTTTGCTCAAATTTTATATTTCGTTTCTGGGATTGAAAATTGTTGGATCAAGAAGAAGGCTAATGCAACCAAAACTAGATCACTTAAGTTATTTTGGTGCTGCATGCAAAGGTTTCCGAAGCTTATCATGGAACTTTCGAAGGTTGTAGAGTTCTTTCGGAGACAAAAAGGAAAAGTCCAACTTCCGAAGACAAATGCATACTTCCGAAGTTCAAGACTTAGAAGAATAAAGTGAAGACCACTTCTGAAGTATGATGAAAAGAAGAAGTCTCCAAGTCTTGGAAGAAGTAGACTCTTCCGAAGTATAAAGTGGCATCGGAAGTACTTACTATTCCGAAGCCATTTAACCTTCGGAAGACACTGCTATAACCAGTGGACACAAGTATGGTCTCTGACACTCCGCTGCAGACTTCTGATACAACTGGCTTCTTCCCAAAAAGTCATGTTGTTGACCATACTTTATTTCACTGTTTACCTTTTCATGATAGTACATGTTACCAACTTTAGTTGGTGACAAAAGGTAAGTCAGGGACATGTCCTGACTACCA
>BJCM01063246.1:0-15321 GCA_018326385.1 Flaveria bidentis
GTTTGACAAACCCCACCCGGGCTAGTCGCGCTAGCTTGACTGGAGGTCAAACGGGTGAATGGTTAGCCTTTTTTTACAGTGTTGTGGTCTGGTATCCACAGCCGGGGCATTCATTATATTATTACTCTCAGCTCGGTCGCGAAATTCATACACATAGTGACTTGTTGTAGGCTAGCTACTTACTCATATGCTTTGATTACTTAATCTGGATTTCATTACTGTTACTTACTGTTTTCTGATAAACCTGTGAACTCACCAACCTTGTGTTGACACTTTAGCATGTTTCTTTCAGGTTCTTAAGCTACGCACGAATAGGAGCATCTTGCATTGCATTCATCATCGTAGAGTCAAATGAACAATCTACATTTTTTTATAAATTATATTTATTTGGTTTGCGCGTGTTTGCGCCGTTTAAATTATGGTTTATACGCTTCCACACTTATTTTCATGTTTCGTATTTAGTTTTGATTTAAGAAATTTTATTTAATTTGAAAAAATTGTTTTGTAATTGTTGCGTCGTTTAGTGTAACTAATGGCTAAGATCCTGGTATGTCACGCGCCTAACGGTATTACCCCGTTTGTGGAATTTGAGGGTGTGACAATCCTTGTCATTATTGATGTTTTGATATTTACATGTTGTATGTATGAAAAGAGAACCTTTTGTTCGTGTTAGTTCAATAAAAAATAATTTTGTTTATGAATCACTAACACTTATCGGACATCAGGGGCGAAGCATAAGGGAGACCGGGGGGGCCACCCGCCCTCTTTTTCGTGGGAATTTAAATTTTAGTCTGGTAGTGTAGTGTAAATTTTTATATAAATATTGAGTCCCCCCTAAGAATATTAATTTCGCCCCCGACTCACCTACGATAATGTTCAAACTCCGCCACTGCCGGACATGATTTTTTATCCGTGTTCATTCATAAAAAATGAATATGTTTGTAAACTATTCATGAACACGTACCGAACGAACACAAACAAAAGTAAACGAATACAAACGACCATTAATGAACATGATGAACACAAAGACGTTTCTAAAAACAAATGATAAATCTGCATTTTCATCACAAACATTATACAAAATTCATTAAAAATAAATAAGTACCTCATATAAATATCCAAATGTGATTGACATAATTGTCAGAAAAATAACTAACATAAAAACTAAGAGCATAATGAAACATATTATCGAATGTTCACGAACGGATATCAACGAACATAGCGAACAATTTTCAAACTTTCACAAACATAAATGAACGAACGCGGCTTGTATTCTTGTTCATTCATTTAATTAAACGAACAAAATTTTCTTTTTCATGTTCGCTCATTTACTACACGAAATTCTCGCCGAACGATTCACGAATTGTTTGTTGAACGTTCGATTCTTTTGCAACCCTAATTTTTATTGTTGTTGTTCTTCGCAGTTATGTATCTTGATTAGTGAACTCTTGTATTTGTTCTTGATGGTTTTGTCATAAGATTGACAATTTTTGACAGATCCATTTCAGGTGGTGTTTTTTAATTCACGTCTAAACATATTATAGAGGCATAAAAGGTTCGATACGTCAGAATGTTATCTGTGATAAGGTTTGGGCCGTTTATTGACAGATCTGCATGGATATGATTGGGCCGATTTACAGATGGAGAAAAAGAGTGGGCCGGCACTATATATAATATTTGGATTTACTCCAGAAGTGATATACGACTTAAAATTATAATAACACGTTAGTATCCCGTGTATTATACTTAGCAAATTATCAGATTATTTTTTGTTTGGGATCGTGACTTAACTTTTTTATTTAAAAAATAATAATTTTACCTATATTAATATATATATAAACAAAAACTATTACTTTTTATATTTATTTATTTTAACTCGTTAAACCAATGATCGCGTTATATATTTTCATACTTGGTTTCTTTCTCGTTAGAAAGTGTCAAAATTTATCACTTTGATTTATAATTTACGCAAGTTACAATTTAGGCTGTAATTTAAAAGAGTCAACCAGCCAAGCTGACTTTGGCTCTGGCTCAACTCGTTACAAATGCCTATTTTGAGTACGTTATTTTAGAGAGAGCCACGATCGTAAGTTTTTGAACAACCCCAATCATTCAGAGAAGGGAAGAAATACCGATGTAGAGGAGAAATGGTGACGCCTATCCCCATCTATTGTAAATATTGTTTTTATTAATATCATAAATTAATTTCTTTCCGTTTATTTCATTATAACATTAAGAAAAATCTTCAGATTAAATGTTTTAAGTTGCTGATGTTGAGTCATTCTCAAGTTGAGTGACATGTAGTATGTTTTGCTTTACTTAGATGTTTGTTGATATGTGATTTGAGTTAATTACACGAATGACTCACATGGACATGGTAACTTTAAATTACGGTTTTGATTGTTTATTTTGATAAATTATGAATTTAGTGTGACAGGTATATCATCAACAAATGCATCAATCACAAGAAACAACCTTAACTTAAAATAGTTTCACAATTACCTAAACATTTTTCAGCCGTTTCAAAATGGGGAATTTTGGAAAGTGACTCTTTGTGATTAGTACTTAAAAACTCAAAATTCTAACCTCAAATCTAATCTGCAAACACAAACTTCAGGCCAACATGAAAGTATGAAACAATGGACGGTTGTGGTTGTAGAAGTATTCACGGTCTAGTTTTGAGGGTGAGCCAAATCGTTAGTAACAATCGTTTTGAGGGCTTTTAGGGTGAGCCAAATCGTTAGTAACAATCGTTGGCCACTGTAAATCAAAACCAAACCAAATCGTTACTAGCTATTAGTTTTCACGATTAGGTTTTATTAAACCTTTATAGCTAAATAAAATACAATTAATAAAAAACTTAATGCTTAAAAATATAAAGCTTAAAATGACTGACTTCATATATCATGTTGTTAAACAAATCTCGATCATATGTATAATACAACTTACAAAGTGAAAGGATCAAGTAAAATAAAAAAAGTTACATAGCCAAAATCCTATGGTCATGATCGATTACTCCGACCAATTTCACGTATGAATCTTGTATCAAACCATTCAGTATGGTTTAAAAATTCCTAAACAATCAACCGAAAAAATTAGAAACCAAATAGCTGATCGATTTGAGCAGTTTCACGCTTTTGGACCAATCCATGAACACCCCTAACCGTTTGAAGGATCGATAAACCACCATCATTGATGTAGAACCGCAATCCACCATCGTAGATCCACAATTCATGGTTTGTACCCAATATTCTACCACCACATATCCATCAAATACTAACATTGTGTCCTTCGTCGTGTATTAAATTGGTGGTGCTGGTGGTGGTGGTGGTGACGAATGTCTTCGCAGGAGGAAAAGGTTGCTTATGAGCAAAAGGCCTCGATGTGCAGGGGTTGACGTAGAAGCTGAGGAAGTGTGTTGTGTTAACATCTATGTGTACCATTTGTTAGAGATAAGAACTAAACGTTTAATCGTGTAACAAAATGTTTGAACCAATCCATAATGCATCCTTAAAAAATAACCATCCATATAATTAACTCTAGACGTGATTGTATTTATGTATTTCGTAAAGAGAAGCGGTAATTACATAAACCGATAAAAGTTAAAACCATTCATATAAGATAGGCCCAACAACTTAATCCAAGTAATTTAAGCTTTTATATTTTTAAGCCCATCAGTTTAATCCAAAGCCCAAACACATAAGTAACTTTTGGGTAGATTAATAGAAAATGCGTTTTTAACTTTTAATTGAGAGGCGGTTCAAATCGTGTGAGTAAATTTGAATAAAATTGAAACTTGTCAATGTGTTTAAACACAAAATTCGAACATACATCAAACCGAGTGACTATATTTGAAACCCAAACAAAACCTAAACTAATGATGAATTGTTAAAATATAAGCTGGAATTGACATTGAAATCAAAACCTTAAACAAACAAAGTTTTAATCTTTAATTGTAGGTGTGCTTAGGTTTCACTTTTGTTTGGTGGGATCATATTATGGTTTAGAGATTAAAGTAGTTTATTGTGGTTTATAGATTGCAAGTAGAGGTGATACTATTACACTAGTGAAAATTGGTTTGTGGGTGATGGAGTTAGTTTGCGTAGGTTGAAGTGAAGGAACCAAAGGTAGTTAATGGTGAGATGGAATAAGAGGGTGACGTGATACGTGGGTTTGACACATAAGAGAAGGTGAAAGTCTGATAGTCAGTCATACAGTTATATAACCATCTTATGTATCACATTAAAATAAAACTGTCATCATGTATCTTTCAATTCTCCACTAACTTGGTTCTATATTAAAAATACTCTACACATTTATGATACTTTATATATCGATTGATATTTAATAAATCAATGTTTTAAAAATAAGTAATAACTGAATGGTAAGTTTGGTATTTTTGTTCTTTGGTGAACCATTCATGTGACAAGTTTCTGAGATCATTAATTTAAGAGATAAACATGTAATTCATTAAAAATTATGTGGACCACTTATAAATAATGTGGACCACTTATGTAATTAGACTTTACAACAAAAAACTAAAATTAAAAGTCTAAATTGCATACATGGCAAAACATTACTAGTTGGTTACTCGACAAACAGTTAAAGGACTTCCAATTACTTGTTTACTTAATATTAAAATTATGAGATAAATATTTTAAAAAGTAGAAAAGGATTAAAGAAGTTAAAAGATAATAATTTAGGGAAGGGCTTTTATTACGAAACATAGGGGTCACGTGTAGGGTTAAATGCACTTAAGGCAACAGTAATAATGAAATTCCATCATTACCCTTTGCATGGGTTGGTAATTATTATACGAAATGATGAAAAATTACCTCAACAATTAATTAAAAATTGAAAATGGAGGTTGGGTTGGTGCTGGGGTTGGGGCTCTATGTCAATGGACAATATTGAGGATTGTTTTTCCCTTTTTTAAAATATTTTAATAATCACATAATTATATTTTTTTTAATAATGGACGTGTACAAATATATAATTTACAAGGATACATATGTAAAGTATTAGCTAGGTATAATTCGATTATATTAATGGGTACTAATCACAATGGTATATAATTACTTGTGTAATGGACATTAAAGATGTTCACTTTTTTTAATGATTTATGTTTATAAGCAGCTAGTTTGATGGTATATGATGTATTTTTTAATTAAATGATTTGTGCATTTAAATTCTACACTGTGTCTAGCTCTAAAGCATGATTTTGTGTAAATTAGGGTAGGTGTTTAAAAAATCTGATATCATAAACTATCTGAAATTTGATTCTAATCCGAATAAATCGATTTGAATTCTTATTCGGATTTTTGGATCGGATCTCATCCTAATCCGAATTTCTTATTCGGATTTCGGATTGGATTTCGGATTTCACAATTTTTTTATTTGGATTATTCGGATATCCAAATAATCCGAATAAGACTTCAATCATATTTCTAACCCAATACTTATTACTCAACTATTGATCATGTTTTCAACTCAATACACAAGAATATTTACACATTTTAGCCATAATCTTAAATAATTACGTAATAATTGACTATTGTTATAAATTAAAGATTCTAATCTTCGGGTCCTATACAATTACTTGTTATGTTTTAATTTTGAATTTACATACAAGTCAAAAAAAATAGTTTTATATCTTTTATTGTGATTTCCAACTTATAGAATATTAGAAATAAAAAATTAGGAAAAAAAAACAAAAAACAAAAAAATAGAAAAAACTGTTATTTGGTTTATTCGGATAAATTTGGATTATTCGGATATATCCGAATCCGATCCGAATTGAATTCGGATAGATTCGGATTGGATAGAAAATCCTTATTCAAATCGGATCGGATTTCAAATAGGATCCTGAAATTTTCAAATCTGAATAATCCGATCTGCAAAATCCGTTATCTGATCTGATGAACAAGCCTCGCCTAGGTTAGGGCGTACCATTGATAAGAGGAAATAAGATAAATCAGACTAGGGCTACTCAAATAGCTCGGCGTTCGAAACTCGCTTGAACTCGTTCGAAAAAAGTTTGGATTTTTGCTTGTTCGAATTTTGGCTCGGTTGTAAACGAACCGAGCGGCTCGGTTTGATTTGAAAACGAACCAAGCACGAGCAAAAGTACGCTCGTTCGTCGCTAGCTCGGTTTTGCTTGAATAACTTTTTATATTTAGTTTTTATATATTATATAATTATGAATCTATTTAGTTATTTACCACCTACTACTATTTTAATTACTTAGTTAAAAAATCAATAACCCGAAATGTAAAGTTTTAATTATCTAATCAAATCATCATTTCGCATTTCAAAATCCTTTCATCATTCCACCCATTACCACTTCCCGGTCGTCCCCTGTATCCCCCACCTCCCTACCAATTGCCGAGGCGCTGACCTCCGGCACTCAGACAAGTAACCCATGACCTCCAACACTCTGATATGCGACCATAACCTTCGGCAGTCCGACATACAATAGTCTGATCGTGCATCCCACCTTCGACAATCAACATTTGAATTCTGAAGTTTGATTTTGTTCGAAGTCTGACATTGTTCAGTTGTTCCTAATTGTGATATCTTGATGTTGGATTTATTTTTATATTTGGTTCTTAAAGAACATTTATACAAGCATTAGTGAAGATACTATGGTTGGAACTTAAAATTTAACATTTTTGAATTAATTATTAGTTTTGTTTTAAATTATAATACGAAACCAAACAAAACCGAGCAAAACCGAACGAAACCGAGCGCTCGGTTTAAAACCGAACCAAGTTCGAGAATGAAGTTTGCGTTCGAATTCCTAAATTCGAACCGAATCGAATCGCTCGGTTTAAAACCGAACCGAGTTCGAGCGGAGCTGCGTTCGGTTTGATTCTTAAATCAAACTTGATTTATGTCTTGCTATTATTGGCTTTGCCCCCTATACAAGCCATGAAGAACCTCTTTTTAAACATAAAAATTTCTAACTTTTCAGTACAAGTCTCCATTTTTCATTCACATTTCACAAATAAAATTTGCATAGATTGAATTCTTATGCTAATATATACAATCGAGATTTTTAGATCCCTATTTGAGGTTCATAACCAAAAATCGAATGAAGTTCCTGTTTTTTATTTTTATTATTTATTTATTTTTTTTGTAAGTTTATACCTTTCTAAAGACTACTTTCATTTATTACTTTTCTTATTATTCATCCCTCTTTGAACCATTTTGTTATGGTTCGTTTTTATTCTCACCATATTAGCATAGTTCATTTTTCTTTAAACCATTCTTTGTATTTATATACACAACAACATAATAATAAATATAATGCTATTGAAACGCTTTCAACGCATAATTCACATATCATAGCAGTGTATACCTTATAAATTAAGGGTTGTGTGTACTCACTTTCTAAATTCCTATAATCTTATGTTGACTTTCGGAAGTTAACAAAGTTTTTCATTAAAATGCTTATTTTTTGGTGTAATTTCCAACTAATAAACATGTTAACTATGTCAACCAATTTTTCCACTAGTCATGCTCTAGTTAACATTACTATATTATTGGAATCTTATTTAACCTCAATTGGACAATTAGATGTGAAATTAGACAAACCGACTCGTTGTTTAACCCAAACCGACATGTTATCAACCTACAATTTCACAGTTTTATACTTTAAACATGCTTAACAGGTTTAATTGATCATTTGAAACCAATTGTAGTCAATTACAATAGTCAATACATAATTTGATACCTTTTAAGTCTAATTTAGCTAAACATTATATTTCTTTAGATATAGTCATTTTGATCCTTAACCTCGTACGTTGATTCAAACTCATTACACTAATTTTTAAGATTATATCGCACAATATATAGATCAAATTTCATCAAGAAAGCATATGGTCAACATCTTAATTAGGCTTTGTATAATTGTATTACGATTAGAACATTTAGTGAAAAATAAGTGACTTTAAAAGGATATTAAATTAAGTAGATTTATTAAAATACTTAAAGAACTTGCTCAGTAATAAGTATAATTTTTCCTTTTTTTAACATACTTAATTTAGCATATCCAAGAGATTTTTTTCAAAGCGTGAGTGCTATATGCCCCTCGAAGTTTATTTAATTAGGTATTGACCACAAGAATCTATATTTACATTTTTGTCCCTAGTATCAGTATTTTATGACAATTCGATACCACTCACACCAAGTTTAAATGGGATAAACACGACACGTCACTAACAAATACTCTTAACTAGAATATGAATCTAAAATATCACAGTTATATATTACAACAAATTCATGATGTCACATATAAAATATGCAATTGGATTTCCTAATACTATTTTAAAAGTTATAAACGAAACTCACATTCAGAAACTCAAAGCAACTTGTGTTCATGTGTTAGAAATTCGAATTGCAAGTAAAATCATAATTCCTCCCCACAACGATAGATATCAACTCTAGTTAATTTTCAAAATGAGTTCATATCCTAGTATGTCGATCTTTGATTCAATATATTAAAAATAGAGGTAAAGTAAATCAAGTTTCGAAATGAAGACTTAATTTGATGATTTAGTGATTAAGTTTGATCAAAATATGCGTTATTGGCTTAATTGAAATATTTTTTAAACTTATTAATTATTCGAGGACATTTACCCTAAAAAGTATCATGTCCCTTTGAGTGTTTAACCGATTATTTTTATGACATTATTAATTATGTTTGATGACATATAACTTTCGTCAAAGTTTTCAAGTTTATGTCAGGTTCAATATATGATCACATCTTTTTAACACCCGCTCCTCAAACATCCATTTACCTAACCTTTAAAGTTAAAGGCGTAAATCTATTTACGTGGATTTACACCTTTAATCTTTATATGATAGGGTACCCTCCTCACACTTTGATACCGTTAAGCTAAATGCCCATCAGTGCATAATCATCTTAATAATATATTGACCAAAAATTTTAGATTTTTAAAAATAATATTGTTAGAAAGATATTTGAAATAGATCTATCTAGTCACGTCACATGTATGATAAATTCAAACATCCATGAGTATAACAAATATTATTGACCTTTAAAAAATATATATATAACATTATTTATTGTTAGAACATTATTCGGTGGGTAAATATGTGGGTGCAATAAATTAATATGAGGAAATGAATAATGGGATGAATTGATCAGCAACGTAAGATAATGATTATAGAAGAAGAAGATGAGGCACCCATGAATGGTTGTTAGCTAGCTATCGATTGCCATGCAAAATCTTTTGGTCACTACCATACATTTATTTGAAACTCATTCATATCATGTCTTCAACGAATCATAACTTTCATTTAATTATTTCAATATAAATGTTTTAACTTCCTTTAAACATAACTCCATTAAAAATACCAAAATACAACAATGTATTTTTATAAAAATACAACATTGTTGGATTGTCACGCTTCGGATAAATAGAAGTCGCTTTTTTATAAAAATACAAGCTCTATCTTTTCCGTCAAAAGGGTGTGGAATAAATAATTAGAGCTTGGTTTTTGATAAATAACCAGGTTTTATTTGCACAAACAAATTAAATTATGTATCATCTTATTATAAACTAGGTTAGTATCTGTGTATTACACGGGTTGATAAATAAAATATTAAATAATTAAGTAATAATAATTTGTTAATTATAAAATGATATTTTAATATAAGATATAATTAAAACTACATGTGAGTAAAGACTAAAAGTATATTTTCTTTAACTTTTAGTTTCTTATATATATATATATATATGTGTGTGTGTGTGTATATACATATATATATATATATATATATATATATATATATTGTTCCAACTCACACCGTTTTAAAAGATGTCATTTTTAATTTTTTTTTTCTTTTTATAACTCCGAATTTTAATTACTTTTGTTTATAAAAATTTTAATTTTTCAAGAATCAAATTTAAAATACTATATAGTTTTAAAAAAGTTGAATGTCCTAGAATAATTTTGAATTTATTAAAAGACCTTTTTTAACTTATTTAAAAACTATTTTTAATATAAAAATATAAATATTATGGTTAGTAGTTAATGTAATAATTTAATAGAAAAGAAAAAGAAAAAAAATTAAAATTAGAAGATCTACAATTGTACTAAGTGTCCACTCAATACCTTGTTTTATTATAATACATAGATGATGGGGAGGGGTACCTATTACACACAACATTTATAAAAAAAGGTTAAAAACACAAATTAAATAATTAAAATAAATTACATTCATATAAAATTTACAACTAATGAATAATCTTTCATAAGAACATCTTACAAATAATAGGGGGGGAGGGTGGGTACCTCTTACCCATAACATTAAAAATAAATTAAAAAGAAAATTAATTTATTAAAATAAATTACATTCACATAAAAATTACAAATTATGAAATAATCTTTTATAGGAACCTTCTTAGCCTTTACACGATCACATAACTCATATCAATTTTTTTAAATGTGGTGTGTTCATGTTCAAGTGTTGTGCCGACAAGTAACCGTTCATATAAAATAAAAATTCAAACAATTTTATTGATATACTCAATACAAATGAATATAAATAATTGACTATCAATCACTTTTACAATGGTACATTTACAAAAATAGAAGAAACAGAAATGTAAAAGCTAAGGATCGTGTTTAACACGGGACCCTTAAAACAAATTTCAAGCCTCCCAAGAGAACTTGTTTTGTTTCACAGGGTACATCAGCCGAAGCAGTTTGTATAGAAAGATAAGGAACATGTTTTGCTGCAAGTTTCGAGTTGTGTTGGTGTATTTTTCTACTGAGTCACACTCAATATTTATAGTGGAATTCGAACCATAACAGTCACCCAACCATTACTCAGCCATTAATCCGAAATCGTAACTATGAAGTGCAAAGTGCGCCATCAAAACGTCACATTGCACCCACATGCCCATGCCGCGCGCGCATGTGCCAGTCGCGAATCCACTTAGTGTGACACCTTAGCAAATAATATAGACAATATGTTATAGAATATAAACCATTTCATATTTTTTGTTTCCTTCAATGTGGGACAACTTCCCACACTATTATTTCCTAATGTCATTAACCACATTAATCTTAATTCAACACATTAATTTATTGATTAAATATTAATAACCATATTAATATTATCAATAAATTTCCAACACAACGTTCATAGATAATCGAATGTTCAAATGACAAAAAAGTTTATTAACACAAATTAATTAATTAAAATTCATTACATTGAAATAAAAATTACAATTAATGAAATAATTTTTCATAAGAACCTTGTTAGCCTTCACATGATCCCGAATCACAAATCGTATTTTTGAACCTGCAATGCGTCCATGTTCGACTACTATGCCGAAAACATTTATAAGAAATTAAACCTCGCAGGTTGATTGGGATGAATTGGACTACGTTGGTGGAAGAATGTGTGTCTCGTATTGTTGACTAGGTAAACATAAAAGAATAAATTTACTAGAAATTTTGTAAAGATTGTTTTTCGTATGAAACTTGGTTTAATTTAAGTATAATTTATTGGGACGAATTTATTTTATTTATACATCAACAGTCAAGTGGCTCAGCTCCAATGGGTTCGCATACCCACCTCCCTACCTTCTGGCTCTGCCTGCCTGAGTGACGACGGTGTTGCCACATAACCCACCATACCTACGGTGTTACCCGCATTCCACATTTCAACTCCCTCTAGCCATTATAATAATCATTAATCTCGTGGAATTAATAAGTTGAAACCCGATTTGTTTTTCATCGGATCTTGAATCTATTTTCCTTTAGAAAAGTGTTACGTTGACTAAAGAACTGAAACCTTGTTAGGTAACCAACCATAAGATAATTTCCTTGTCAAAAATGTCGCATCAAATAAAGAACTACTTTTCTAATTTTGACAAAGTAAGGGTGTGCTAAGTTTATATATTTTGAGAGGAACTTATGGACATAATTTATTTAGTGGGAATATCCACCTAAAATCTAAAAATAATAGTTTATACAAACTTAAGTATATAGGTCATTTTAGAAAAGAGAATGATCACTAAACTACCGTTTTAAGTGAACTCTACTTATTTTGCTCACTAATACAAACTTAAGTAAGCAAATTGCCTTAATAAAATAGGTAAGCGGGAGAAAAAAGTCATTTGATTCAAGATGAAGTAGATCTCATATATGTGATAGTTGTAACATATTTTATTTCTCACATAGCAATGCCCGTATTATAAATCTCTCTCGTAAGAAAAAAAAAAGAATTAAGCCGAGCTAAGTCCAAGAGCTTCTTTTTATAATTGAGTGTTACATGTGGTAAGGAAATCGAGTCAATGGCATCGTCGCATTGAATATAAGCTCTGATAAAGTTTTATTTTAATTTATGTATTACAATGATTAATAGCAGCTAAATAAGAAAATATGGAGTCGTTTGCGTGGAAATTATTTTTCGAAGCCTATCATTTTTCCCCACCCAAGAATACCACCCCCTCGGATCCAGAGTTCATTTTTCTTCCAAATCGGGGAATAATTCACGTTTCTCATCGAATGCTACAAAGCATCATCACGTGTACCGTACCACACATACATGCAGATAGAGAAAATGTGCGGGAAATGAGGAAAGTGAAACCACATCCTCTAAACTAGATAAAATTAAAAAAATAAAAATAAAAGAAGATTGATGTAAAATTAATGTGACATGTGAGAAAATTAAGAAAGTTTGTGACAAACTCCTTCTACTTAGCTTCCGTCTAAAAAGAGTTTTGATTCTACCTATCAGTAATCATATTTTGACTTGATTAAAATTGTACATTGACTGTTATATATGGTCTTTCTATTACTAATAAAATAGAATTATAAGAATAGTAACTTATCAAAATAAAAATTTCTTGTGTGTCCTATTACTTTATATATTTTTGGTTTACAATAATTAAAATAATTAATAATAGTTAATCTGTCGAGTTGGTTTAGCGCTCTCACCTCCATTCTATTGGATCGGTGATTCGTATGTTTGACCCGTGTTTTTCCTCTTCCTCGGCTTCCCTTTATGTCTTTTATAAAAAATATTTAACGAGTGCCGGTACTAATAATAATTATAATAATATTAACTTTTAAAAGAAGAACTTCTTCTAAACCATATAAAAATGTAACTTATTTTGTTTCTTATCTTAGGGAGCGTTTGGTTAGAGGGAATATAATGGAATTGATAAACTAATATAATTTTAAGTAAATTATGTTTAAATGGATAATGAAATATAAAACCCAAGGAGTGTTTCACCTAAAATTCCATTGGTTGTGTTATTTCAAAATCCTTCCACTTAGAGAGGGAATTTAAAATCACACAACAAGAAAATTTAAGATGAAACATTTCCTTAGATTTTACATTTTATTACCCACTCAAACATAATTTATTTAAAAAGTATACTAGTTTCTCAATTTTATTTTATTCCATTATATCCAATCATACGCCTCCTTAGTTTTCTTTATTTTATTTCTCTTATAAATATTAAAATATAATATTTTCTACCGTTTTTGGTATGTTTATTTTGTGCAATACCGAGGTTTGTCAAATGTAGTAAATTTTTACTTATTTTATTTTTAAACTCGCTTTCATGTTCCTTAACACTTACATATACAATAACGTAAAGTTTTATTAAATCTCGTATATAACAATACAATATGTTTATTTTTATCCACGTACACAACAAAAATACATAACCAACTAGTATGCCACTAAAGGATCAATGGTGGGGCATGAGGATTGATTTATGCATGGAATGGAAGGTATGCACGATTATAAAAGCTAAAACAAGACAAATGAGGTAGATAAACAAAATATATGATTAGCAATGATGGAGGAAGTTGAGAAACGTTTATAAAAGTGTGGTATGGACAAGAAAAAGAAAATAGAAGTAACCTTTTTAATATTCTTTTCTTAATTTATAAAATATACAAGGTCTTTTTTGATGATTGATCAACGTGTAGGATGTTTATAAAATGTTAAACATGTATACATTAAAATAAAAGGTAGATTAGATGATAATATATCTAATTCAACATTATTACACGCATTGAACCATTTTACTTGCATTTTAATTCAATTTTACAACTCACATTAACTTTTATTTAGGGGTTGTTTGATTACACTGATTCCGTAAGATCTAACTGAGTCAGAAGCTGACCCAGTTAAAAGTTCTGATTGGGTATGCGTCTTACTGAAACTTGGCTGTTTGATTTAGTATTTGACTAGAACCAAACTGATTCATTATTTAAGTAACAAAATCCACAAGAGTCACACCACCTGTCGAAACCACCACACCACCACTGTCACCGTACACATTCCAACCACCACCACACAATCCTCTAATCATGAGCAATTATGAACTTGGTCTGCTTGGAAGCGTAATGTTTGACCCTAATATGGTCCCGCCTGAGGCGCACGGACTTAAACTCCAAACGGAAGGAGAGCTCGCCGATGCATCGGCTCTGACGGTTGTCCCAAATCATGACTTTGTTCAGGGGGTAGTGTGGCTCGGGTCCGCCACCGACTAGAGCAAGGATGTTGCAGCGGAAGAGCATATGGACGACAACGATGCTGCCTCCGGTGTCGAAGTCTCGGCGCAAGATCTCTTGGAAGGGGTCGCAGGTCTCGGAAGATCTCTCGAAGTCTCGCCCAGCTTATTTTGTTTCTAGGTTTGGGTCAACAATGGAGGCCTGGTCAGCTAGCCCCATAGCCAAAATCAAACGGGCTGACCCGCTAACCAAGTCAGCCATAAACAAACAACTCCTTAGTTTTATAAAAACATTTTTAATTGTGTTTGGAACTACTCCAACATCTAAGTGAGCCTCCTAAGACAAAATTTCAACTATTTATATTAATTTTGACATTCAAAGTCTGACTCACCTAAAAACACTATCAAAAAAGAAACCCATCATTATGTAAAAACCCATTTGAGTCGGATTTTAAACCTAAAACTCTAAAAATCTCAAACTCTAACCATTATGTCTACCATTGGACCAAAAGACCAATAGTTCAAAAACATTTACATGATTTTTCGTTACCACAAGTGTCACACCCTCAAAATCCACGTGCGGAGTTTAACCGCGAGGCGTGTGAACAAACCAGGATCACAGTCAATAGTTACTCAGAACGACTCTATATGCAATAATAAACCAAATCAACCAAAGTAAAACTTGAAAACTGTGCGGAAGCGTATAATAAAAACAACCCAAAGAAATAGAAATGTAAAATGTGGCAAAACAAGTGCCAACCCAATGAACAATACAAAAGATTGAAAACATATATAATGTCTTGAAACT
>BJCM01063247.1:0-25537 GCA_018326385.1 Flaveria bidentis
ATATATAAAAGAATATGTATATAATTACGCATACATAAATATGTATATATATTAGTTTATTAAGCCATGTACAATATCATTTTTGTATCAACATTATATGAGTTAGTTGTTGTGATTGTTATGAAATAATGTCATATGTATGCTTAACACTTGTGATTTGTTTAAGTGTATGTTTGATTGATATTAGAAAATGAAATAGTTTGACTTTTTAAAAGTCAACTGTTTGGTCAATTATGAGCAAGAAAATCTTGATCAATTGATCCAATTGGTTATTCCAACATTATATATATAAAGTAGAGAAAATTGTGTAAATGGTTTATGTGGTTTAATCAGATTACACATTTGGTCTCTAGACCTTGAAAAATGCAAAGTTGGTCTAAAATTTTATGTAGTCATTGTAAGTTTGATCCCTATTTTTTTTAAAATTGTAAAGTTAGTCCAAACTTTTATGTGAGCATTACACTTTTGGTCTTTTTAAAATATATAAAAACTAAATGAATTTAATGTCTGGGACCAAAAATGCCATGACTATACAAAAGTTTGCACTAACTTTACAATTTTAAAAGTTTGAGGACCAAATATGCAATTTGATCAAATCACAAGAACCATCTATGCAATTTTCTCTATAAACTATAAAAAACTAACAATATGCCAAATGCTTCTTTCTAAAGCAAATACCCACTATAGAATCATCTCAATGATCAACTCATGAATCAGATGTAGTTAGTGTTGTTATATTGATGAATATATGATGCAATTAAACAATTAGCTCATATAAGTGCAACCATTATGTGAATTCACTGTGATCATTCATGATATGATCGTGGATTTAGGGTTAGGATACATACCAAATGTCCTTTTAGGTGGTGTTGAGTGAGCGTTTGAAGATGAGTTGTTGAGTCATGAAGGAATGGTGGTCGGAGGTGGTGTTTGAGTAAAGAGTGGTGGTGCGGTGGTTGCCGGTGACAACCAAGTTGTTGACATTGCTCAATAGAGGCATTCGCAGGGAATTTTTTTTCTATTTCTTTTAAAATGACAACCAAGTTTATTTTTAAACCTTCTATATAATGGAATCAAGAAAACAACCTGTCAAACGCCCGAACAAATCTATTATTTCAGTGTTGTTCATCACCACATCAGTGCCAGTAATTGCATCTCCATCAACTTACAAACCCCATAAGACTTGAACATCTTGAAGGGTTACCGTGCATTCTCCCACAGGTAAATGAAATGTGTGGGTTTCAGGCCGCTATCTCTCCACCAAAGCCTTAATCAAAGCAGCATCAAGCTTACGGTAACCGCAATCAATAATACCACAAAAACCCGCCATCCTTATATAAGACATAACATTACTGGGTATAGGCTTGTGTTTGATAAGTCTCCAAAAATTGCTATCCCCACGTCTAGGACGCAAGGCACCGGCATCGCTCGTTGGATTATGAAAATAACGAGCAACTCTATGCTCACCAACCAAAAATAACAATTCCCTATTCAAAGGACCCGATGTAACACCTTAATTCGCCATTGAATCAAATATGTGGACTTGTTGGAAAATAGAGAAATTATGGTGAAAGATATTTGTTTTGTGAAATGAAGTTGTGTGTTGTGAAAGAAATAAGGTGGTTTATATAATATGAAAGTAAAAAGAAATTTACAAAAAATTTCGCCCGGACCAAACCCTAATTTACCTAAGAACTTGCCCATCTCATTGGCGGGTTCTTGGGCATTAATGTCTTGTCACGGAGACCACAGACCAACATAGATAGTCAAGTCAACATGCCAGAACTCGCCGGTGGCACCGGCGGGTTTTAAGAAGAAGACAAATGCTTGGGAATCTTGGTAGGGCTCGTACTTTAAGAAGAAGACCTCGACGGTTACACCAGTGGGTATCTCTAATGTCAAATTTTGATTTTATTAACACCCCAAGACAATATATTTTTAAAATTTACCCTGTAGATAATAAAAATTCATGATTAAGAAATTATTCATAATTACACTTATTTAATTATTTATAAAATTATAAAAGTACATTATTATGATAAAATAAGTTAATTTTGTGTGCGTCATATAATATGTTAAGCGCATTAAACCTATTAGAATACATTTTGAACCATGTTATTAAGATGTTGATTCGTTTATGATTTGAAGATGTTTACCTAATACAAAACATGTTTAACTTTGTATAGGATCATATCACGCTCACTGATAGTGATATTAATCTTACAGAAAAGTAAAAGTCAAAGCATGATTTTTTTTAATAATTGGTGTCAAATCTAAACAGTGTTGCATAAATGTTATTAGAATATATTGTTTTTGACAAATGGGTCTCCAAACATAACAAGTCTAACAAAGAATGTAAATAGAACACATGAATCAGTTAAAACATATATCTACTGTAGCGTGTTTGATTCCTCTCTTCACACTAAAAAATATCGCTGGCTCCAAGATGGTTTCTATCGTTTCTTTTATCTTTGTTTAACGACCTTAACCTAACCTACTTTACCCCAACCTAATTATACTTCACGGATCCACTAAGGCCCGAACCTAATACGTAAGGGACATACACATTTGTCATTAAAACAATGTCGCACATCTTATAAAAGAACCACTCAGCTCACGTTTTTCAACACAGATATAAATAAACATAAAAAAACATTTTTATGTACCTTTTTATTTCTAGAAGTTGATTGATGTTAAACATTAACAAGAAGATGCTACCATGTCAACATTAGTTGTACTTTGGACAATAATTAAGGAGTAATTTTAATAGCAGTAGTACTCTTTCACAATAATATATAGCATGCACATCAAAATCATATACATATATAAACCTAAGTATGCACGGATGCCTATCAAACGAGTCAGCTGAAAATGAAGTTTTACCATATGTCTTGACAACATCATATCATTGCTATAAACAAGACAAACCATACAATAATATATCAACTAGTATATATTGGTAAACATATATATAATTTTGGTTATATATTCTTATATGTAAGTTCTAATATTCAAGATCCAAGGTAGTACTTACTGAGTTATCTGAGATCGAGATCCAGATGGATCAATTAGTTTGTATATGAACCCGCATCTGCACGACTGCACATGTTGCATTCATTTGTTGTACGTGTTCAGGTAAAGACTGATTCTTTTCTTTTTTTTTATCAATGAATTGCTAGAATTTTTAAAATAAATACACCACACCCGAGCAAATTTTGAACCTCCAACCGTTGATTGTGGTGTATACCACTTAACCATTAGGATTTCCCTTGAGGATAGTAAAACTATCTATAGTAGTTTGTGTTTTTATACACATGTGCGTATGTGCAAAGGGCCGGTGTTGAGGATTTAAATGCCCGGGAAAACTAGAAAAATGGGCCCAAACAAGAAATAACAAACTCGTTCATTTTTTCAATGGATTTTAAGTAGTTTGTGTGTGATGTGCTAATAAATGAGTTAAATGGTTTAACCCAAATCATATATCAGTAAGATTAATTTAAAATGTGTAATATCTCAATTTTATAGAAAGTTTTTTTTGTAAAAAAATTATGTAATATATAATTTTTTTCTAAAACTTTTGAGTTCCTCTATAGATTGGGCCTTGTGCGGCCGCCCCTCCCTTGGGCTACTCTGGCGTCCGCGCACACACATATAGCTAGTTTCGATGAGTTCGTTTGGATGGAACTAAGGAATTCAACGAGGGTATAGAGTGGTCAAGAAAATGGGAAAACACATACATAAACACACATTTGATTTAAAAAAATAGGTTTACAACTGATAATCATATATGGTAATGATCTCTTTGCCTAGTGGTTCAAGGAGGAGGTGGGAGATTTTGCCTCTTTTGGAGGTCCAAGGTTCAAACCTTGGCAGTGGTGAATTATTACTAACTATGTGTTACTAACTTCAACAAAGAAACCGAGTGGGTCTAATAACTGCCACTTAACTAATCATAACTACCCTAACCTATACTAATGATAATTACATAATAATGTCACATAACTTTATGCCTAAAGTCTATAAGTTAATATTCCAACAGGAACATATGATTATTATATATTAATTTGCAGCTTGGACTAGCCAATTCACTTAACTAACCTTAACTACCCTAACTTTATACTAATGATAATTACATAATAATGTCACAATAACTTTTGCCTAAAATCTGTAAATTAATATTCCACCAGGAACATATGATTATTATTTATAATTTTTAGCATGGATCAGCCAGTTTATATAAATTTAGAAGAAGCTGGTGCATAATTTAGCTAGCTAATCGAAATTGAACAATGAACGAAGAAGCGCGTGCAGACACGAAAACATCATCAACAAGCGTCCCGGAGACAAGAAATGAAGAAGTTATAGTCCCATATCACAAGCTTTTCACCTATGCAGACTCCACCGACTCTACGCTTATGCTCATTGGAGTCATTACTGCCGTTGGAAGTGGCATCGCGATGCCTCTCCAGACCTTGATATTCGGGGACCTCATTGATACATTCGGAGGGACTCAAGATAACAACCAAATTGTCCATCAAGTCTCCAAGGTATATATGCAGCGTACGCATATATATCCGAATATATGATTCTTACTCGTTAAAGCTAAGTCATATCTACTTGTTTCGTTTAGGTATCTCTTAAATATGTGTACTTGGCTCTGGGGACCGGTTTCGCAGCATTTTTCAGTAAGTCCCCGTGTTTGTTCGCCTCTGAGTGCGTCTAATTCTAACCATATCGCGTGTTTTAGATGTGGTTTGCTGGATGGTGAGCGGGGAGAGGCAGGCTGCGAGAATCAGAAGTTTATACTTGAAAGCGATATTGAGGCAAGAGGTGGGATACTTTGATCAAGAGGGTAAAAGCGGAGAAATTGTGGAACGAATGTCTGGTGATACCGTCATCATTCAGGATGCTATGGGAGAAAAGGTACTAAAGTAATGTAGACCATACAAAATGTTGTATATATGTGTGTGTGCGTGCGTGTGCGTGCAGTAACTGACAAAAGTTGATGACGATCAAATTAAGGTGGGAAAGTTCATACAACTGACATCGACGTTTTTTGGAGGATTCGTTATTGCTTTTTCACAAGGGTGGCTTCTTTCGCTGGTGCTATTATCTGCAATCCCTCCCCTGGTGATTTCAGCGGCCTTCATGACCGTCATCATGGCAAAGCTGACGTCGAGGGGACAAACAGCGTATGCAGTAGGTGCAGTCGTAGTTGAACAGACAATTAGCTCTATAAGAACGGTATGCAGGCGTCTTTAGTTATTTAATTCTCCATATATAGTTCTAGCTTATAGTTACATGTTTCATGCATAATTTGTACAGGTTGCATCGTTTACAGGCGAGAACCAAGCGATCGCAAAGTATCAACGGTCTCTTTCGAAAGCTTACAGGGCCGGGGTCCAGGAGGGTCTGGTGTCGGGTCTGGGTGCAGGTGTATTTATGTTTTGTGTGTTCTGCTGCTACTCACTGACCATATGGTATGGTGGGAAACTGATTATCGAAAAAGGTTATACCGGAGGACAGGTGATAAACGTAATGTTAGCAGTCATGATAAGCTCATTGTAAGTATACCTTGCTTTCATGATCATATGTATGTGTATATATCTTTACGATTAACGAAATTTGATTTTGAACATATAATGATCAGTTCTTTAGGTCAGGCCTCACCGTGCTTGAGTGCATTTGCCTCAGGAAGAGTTGCAGCCTCGAAACTATTCAAGGTAATTGACAGAAAGTCGGAAATAGATCCTTATGACACGAGAGGTCAAAAACCGGAGGATATTCGTGGGGATATTGAACTAAAGGAAGTTACTTTTAGCTATCCCGCTCGACCACAAGAGAAGATCTTTAACCATTTTTCCCTCGTGATACCTAGCGGCACAACCATGGCTTTAGTTGGACAAAGTGGAAGTGGGAAATCGACTGTGGTTAACCTCGTAGAGAGGTTTTACGACCCTCAAAGCGGTGAAGTTTTTATCGACGATATCAATATTAAAGACTACCAACTCAAGTGGCTTAGAGGCAAGATAGGTCTTGTTAGTCAAGAGCCTGTTTTGTACAATTCCACTATTAAAGATAATATTGCTTACGGGAAGGACGGTGCAACACTTGACGAGATCCAATACGCTGTTGAGCTCGCCAACGCTGCCAAATTTATCCACAAGTTTCCACAGGTTAAATGTCATCATACACACAAAATGTTTTCTTTTGGTCTCTTTTCTATGTTATGGTAAAATGCATGCGTATAGGGACTAGATACTATGGTTGGCGACAATGGAAGTCAGATGTCTGGAGGACAGAAGCAAAGAATTGCGATAGCAAGAGCGATCTTGAAAAACCCGAGGATATTACTACTTGATGAAGCTACAAGTGCTCTTGATGCAGAATCAGAGAGGGTTGTTCAACAGGCACTTGATAGAATCATGCTTAACCGAACTACTATAGTCGTAGCCCATCGCTTGACTACCATAAAGAATTCCGACGCAATTGCAGTTATTCACAGTGGCAAGATTGTAGAGAAAGGTGTTTTTCTTATCAACCTTTGTTTTCTTTTCCCATATAGTAATCAGAAAACTGAAGTTGTGCGTACACACGGCGAGAATCAAATATCTAATCTAACACTAGTTTATTTCTGAACCAGGGTCACACTCAGAGTTATTACAAGATCCCGAAGGTGCATATAGCCAACTTATACGATTACAAGAGTTTAGCAATCACTCACAAGGTGATTATGATCAAGATAGAGAGATTACCGAGGGCGTTTCAATACTAAATCAAGAATCACCACCATCTGATATTATTAGTAGCCAGATCAGTAGCGATGAACCTAAGCAAACAGAAGATTCAAACACGACGTCAAATGTTTCACTTGTTCGGCTGGCTTCTCTAAACAAGCCAGAAATACCAGAGATACTACTAGGCTCAATAGCTGCTGTGATTAACGGTGCCATTTTACCAGTATACGGTTATCTTCTTTCAACTATTATAAAGACCTTCTTTGAGCCGGCTCATGAGCTTCGTAAGGACTCAAAGTTCTGGGCGGTGATGCTTTTTGTACTCGGTTTGGCAAGTTTAATAGCAACACCGGTTAGGACCTACTTCTTTGGTGTGGCGGGGTGTAAGTTAATAAGGAGAATCCGGTTAAAATGCTTCGAGAAAGTGCTTCACATGGAGATAAGCTGGTTTGACAAGACACAAAATTCAAGTGGTGTAATAGGCGCAAAACTATCTACGGATGCAGCATCTGTTAGAGGTTTGGTGGGTGATAATCTTTCTCTACTTGTTCAGAACTCGGCTACAACGCTTTCTGGTTTGATCATCGGGTTCATGGGATACTGGAAGTTGGCTTTTATAGTTGTATGCATGATACCACTTATAGGACTTAACGGATATCTTCACTTGAGATTCGTTAATGGATTCAGCGCTGATACGAAGGTTAGTTTAGCTTAGTTCGTCAATTTTGCTTGTTCAAGACGATCATGAAACTTAGTTGTATGTGTTTGGTTGTTCTAGAGATTATACGAGGATGCAAGTCAGATCGCGAGTGATGCAGTAGGAAGCATTAGGACAGTTGCTTCCTTTTGTGCAGAAGATAAGGTGGTGAAGTTATATGAGAAGAAATGTGAAGGCCCTCGAAAAACAGGAAGCAAGCGAGGTTTAGTCAGCGGTGCTGCCTTTGGCTCATCCTTGTTTCTGTTATTTGCGGTGTATGCAACTAGCTTTTACATTGGCGCTCGTTTTGTTGCAGCAGGCAAAACTTCATTCCCTAAAGTTTTTCAGGTGCCCGCGACACTTTTTTATATATTTTTGTTAAATAAAAAGTTTGCAAAGATTTAGTAGTGAGTGATAGTTAGTTTTCTTTGTTTGAAGGTTTTTTTAGGCTTGAGTTTGGCGGCGATAAGTGTTTCGCAATCAGGATCCTTTGTTCCGGACTCTGGAAAAGCCAAGAGTGCTGTTGCATCAATTTTCAATATTCTTGATCAGAAATCCAAAATAGATAATACTGGAACCACTTTAGAAAACATGAGAGGGGATATCACGTTTAATCATGTTTACTTTAGGTATCCTTCAAGGCCTAAGATTCAGATCTTACGGGACCTCTGTTTAGACGTTCCTTGTGGGCAGGTAACTTTTTTGTTGCTTATAGCATATATAATATCTATATCCTTAGTGAATAAGTAACTCATGCCGTCACATGTCACAATTCTAGCTTCTCATGATTTTTTTTGCTTCTTTTCTTTTTCAATTTATTGTTTTATTACTTACTTAAAACTTAGAATATCACTTTTTACTTTTTAAATATTCATTACTAACTATTTAAATGTTTTCATTTATTCAAAATAAATATATAATACACATGTTTCTAATCTAATAATATATAATATGATATGATATACCACAAACTGATAATGATTATGTGGTTGAAAGACGGTAGCTCTTGTTGGAGAAAGTGGAAGTGGAAAATCAACTCTGGTTTCTTTGCTGCAAAGATTCTATGATGTTGACTCAGGGCAAATAGTGGTGGATGGAGTCGATATCCGGAAGCTAAAGGTGAAGTGGCTAAGGCAACAGATGGGTGTCGTGAGCCAGGAACCGGTCCTATTAAATGACACAATCAGAGCTAACATTACATACGGAAAGGAAGGCAATGCAACCGAGGCACAAGTCATAGAAGCATCGGAATTTGCAAATGCCCATAACTTCATAAGTGCCCTACATCAGGTAATCAATCAATCATGACTCCTAACTCTCATGCAATGCAATGCACCGCACTAACACCAACCATACCACATTGTGTGCACCACAGGGTTATGATACGCGTGTTGGGGAAAAAGGGATCCAGTTATCAGCAGGACAAAAGCAAAGAGTGGCTATAGCTAGAGCCATTATAAAGGCTCCAAAGATATTGCTACTAGATGAGGCCACTAGCGCCCTAGACGTTGAATCTGAGAAAGTGGTGCAAGATGCGCTTGACCGATTTATGCTATGCAAAACGACACTAGTGGTGGCTCATAGGCTATCCACAATCCAAAACGTAGATGTTATTGCAGTCGTAAAAGACGGAGTGATTGTAGAGAAAGGGAAACATGAGACACTTGTTAACATCAAGGATGGTATCTATGCTTCTTTAGTTGCTTTACATGCTACTACCTCTTAACATCATATTATTGCAATTTAATTGTATTTGTTAAAACAATTGTACTTTATATTTTTCTCAAGGCATGCTTCTTGATTTTTGTGGGGATTCAAGAAGTTACACTCATGGGGACAAAAAACAGCATCGTTAAAATGGGTTGGTTAAAAATGTCAAAACGGGTCGGTTGAAGTACACTCCTATTGTTAACAATAAAGATGTCAAATTAAGAATGTTGATATTATATTGAACTTACAAATTTTAAAATCATTTAACTACCATTCTTTGTTCTTCGAAAGTACTTGAATCTATCAAAGATTGAAATCTTATATAAACTGCAGCATCTTTGTAATAGCACAAACAAACGTATATAAACAATGTGTTGATCAAAAGAAAGAAAATGTCAATAATATTTATGAGCGAGGGAAACCTCAAAAACACCATCTACAAAATTGGTCAAGGGAAACTTCAAAAACACCATCAACTTTGTAACCATATTGAATATTTTAGTTATATAAAATTTAAAAATTATTACAAAGGTTAACATAGCCCAAGCCATTTGACACATAAATTAAGCACTTTCTTCATACTAACCTGTTTGGAAACATTGATTCACCCAAAAGAATAACCAAAAAACCAAAACTCATCAAGTTTTGTCCATTTGGGTCAAACAGGTTGGGTCAACCCGTATTAGTTGTTTTTTTTCTTTTGAATTTTATATTAACCAATACATGATATGCAATATTAGAATTTACTATTTTATATTAGTACAATATATTATCAAAAGAATTAACCTATAATTACAATAGTGACCTATACAATGGGGGTGTCTTCAATGGGTGTGCTGCACATCACAGCATGCAGATTCAAATGTGAAAGGCCGCGACAAACCTATTCACTAAGGGTGTTTCCTATTGCCCGTATTTCACATAATAACTCTATATGCACCCCGCAATGTTTAAGAATGTTAGTTTAATGTTTGTTTTCTTTAAAAAATTTAAAAATAATTAATATTAACTTTATTTATCTATATTAGTAAAGAGTGAGTGAAAGATGATAAGGTAAAAAATAACAACAGTAAATGGAAGAAGTGAATGACGTTATGATGTTCAGGTGGACTAAATGATGATGAAGATTAAAGGAAACTACTACGGATGTTTTCAAGTAATGAACACAAAGGCTTAAGACAGATTAAATTTTAGAAATATACTTGAACTATGTTCATGCAAACATCAACAGAAAAACTGATTCAGAAATCTCAAATAATTTAAATCTAACAAACTTTAACAAAAATAGATCAGTCGTACAAAACTTGAAAAACTGGTAAAAACATGATGATCTACTAACATATATTTAGTGAGATTTGACATACTCCTGGACAATATGAAGCCCTTCGGTTTCCTCTCCATAATCCTGCAATATTTAACAGAACTTCATTAAATAAACAAAAATATAGATAATAAATAAATTAACATCTACCTATATTATATAGACACATTTTCGAAAGAAAACTATACCTTCACAACAAGGCATGAGCAACCCACAACCTTCCTGGCCTTTCCTTCGGAGTCGATCTTGCACAACTGCAGTTCCAAGATTCAATAAAATCACCAAACACGGTTGAAGAGTGAAAACCAAGTAAAATAAATCTTATTTAATACTGGCAAATGGGTAAGACTTATGGGTCATGTAACAGGCCATTCAGGTCAAAACAGGTCATTTTGAGTTGAATCAACATGAAACGGGTCTGTTGGGTCAATCCACAAACACTACTTGATTAAACAATTTCTTTAATCAAACAATTTATATCATCATTATGCATGTTGAGTACATTTTGACAGACTTTCAACCAGTTTGATTACTTGAATCTTCTAGCTTAACACATTTGACCGTTACAAACAAACAAAACCCAGATAGACATGTTCATAAGTATATACAACAGAACTGCAACCTCTTAACTAATGATAATTATGCATTTATGCTTAGGAAGAGTTTAGTTTAATGCTAAAATGACTCATAACAAACCTTATCTCAAACAGGACTAAAAAGTGACCGACTTTTGATCAATTAGACTTTTACCGAGACTGTCCACCCACCCGGCAATCTTTCCACTTTTAACAATAATGCTTTTGAGTAGTTTGATAAAAATTAGATAATATAATACTTACACCAGCCCACTCGCCGAGAGTCTTTGCACTAGGAACAGTCACCAAGCTCACATTATGATCGGCACAAAGAGCTTTGACCAATTTTTGATAATCGGGCTGGTTACAATCCTCAGCCAACACACAAAGTAGAGCAGCGTGTTTTTCAATCACTTTTGCAGCCTCATGAAGTCCTCGCACAAGACCACCATGAGCAAGTGATTTTCTTAAAACAAGTTGCAAAGCTGTCATGATGTCCATGGGCTCCCCAAGAGCAGGAGCAGGCGCCTCAACAGGAACAACACCCTCTTCACTGCAAGAACAAAACAACGATTAGATTATAGAAAGGGCAATTAAGGTTGGCCAGTTCGTATGACCAAACCTGAGCATGACCTGGTTGCTTAATCGTGTCAAAAGGTTAAACCCTAAACCTAACATGACTTGTGTGAACCAAGTAATCAACCATCTTAACAAGTAATTTGGTTGGATGGTGCAACGAGTTAAGCATGTTAAGGGGTTGTATGGTTGTATTTAAAATCTCTCTCTTTCTAATGTTATTCAAACGAGTTGGCAAGTTGGAGACAGGTATGATAGGTCAACTTGAACATGAACCGTTTATTAATCAAGTTAGCATTTTCAACCCATTTATGAATGGAACTCATTTAGCCCTACCTTGATTGAAAGAACAAACCATAAGTACAACCTAAAAATCTACAAAGTGCCTACTAGTTTAAATAAATCATGATTCTATTCAATGGAAATTGCACTAACCCAGGTCCCAAATCAAAACAATCCATATTTAATGACATAGTATCGTCTTATAAATCAAAAGCGGCTACTACGGTAACACATCAAAAAGACTTACCCTGCCATGTTTTCAGACTTCGGTTGATAAGATCTTCAAGTTTAACTATTAAAAAAGAAACCATAAGTCAGAAAAAGGAACGCAAAGATAAAGGTTAATGATCTGTAAGCAATAAAAAAGAACATACAAGATCTAAATGTTCACAAACAGACACAGAAACACACACACATATAAGTTAATACATGATACAATCAGATACAAGTACATGACCTGCTACCTGTTAAATCTGCATTTAATTATTGAAATGAATTCAAACCAACAAAACTGCTACACATCAACTATATCAATGAATATAAATTCAAAACAACAAAGAATTCAGCAATCAAACCGCTTGCAAATCACCATTTTCTCAATTCTAAAGAGAAATGAAAACAAAAACGGAAAAAGACAAAATCACACTATATCATCTAATGAGATCTAGTTCATACTAGCAATCAAGAGAAATCCAGCACAAGCATCACATTAATGAAGTGTGATTTGTAAACAGATGTTCAAACTTCAAACAACGATACAATCAAATACAATTACATGAATTGCAATCCATTAAACCAGCATTTAGTAACCTAAATAAATCCAACTTGATCGAACTGCTACAGATTAAGTTTATCAACAGATGGAACTTCAGAGGAACTCAACAATCAGACCACTTACAAATCACAATTCTGAATTCTCGCAATTCTAGAACGAACTGAAACCAAAATCAAAAAAATGACAGAATCACACAATTATCATCGAAGAACAAACAATGCCTAGTTCAGACTAGCAATCAGAGAATTTCAGCAAGAAACATTACACAATTATCATCGAAGAACAAAAAATCATACGTAATTACATGAACTGCTGCTTATTAAACCTACATTTAGTTATCGAAATAAATTCAAATCTATAGAACCGCTACAAATCAAGTTTATCAGCAGATATAGATCAGAACATCATAAAAATTTAACAATCAAACCGCTGACAAATCACTAACCTCAGAAACTATCAATCAATAACAATTCAGCAAAAAGAACATCGCGGTAAATCAGTTATAAGTGCAATTTCGTAAGCAAATGTGCATACAATAAGCTGATGTTGTAGTTTTAACAGAGCTACAAATCGATAGAGTGATGAATACCTGATGCTGATGCTGATGCTGATAAATCTGTGAAACACACGAAGTGGTCGGCTCTAACGCAAAACTTTGAGATTATAAAGGGTGTGATATCTAAAACCCTAATTCTATTGGAATTTTATTATTTTTACAGTTTTAGTCCTTCTACTTCTCTTTCTTTAAGTTTTCACCTTGCATCTTTTGTTCTTTCCATGTGAGTCATAGTAAATGCTAATGGATTGTTTTGGTTAGCAATATGTTTTTGAAAGAAACAGAGTTTGTGAAAGAATTAAAAGTTAGAGAAATTAATTTTAAAGTTTATTTAATTTACAACATGCAATTCAAATCGCAATTTTGTTCTATAGAGACACCCCTTTTCGATGCAACAAATGTTTTGAGTTTTGAGAGATTAGAGGGCAGGTAATTGCATTTTATATTTAAGTAGATTTTTCCTACCGCGCTTCGAGGCGGGAATCTAGTCGTTTCCTCATGTTATGCTACAAGAGTTTGGTTATCATTGATTCGTTTAGTCGGAAACCATAAAAGCGAATACCGATACCGCTTTCGATAATACTAAAAAATGGCAAAGATGTTGCCCGCTCATAAACTGTTGGATTCGTCATGGTAGGGCAACAATAACGTCACGTGCTATAGCATGCAATATAAAAACACTCAATTTCGAATATAGCTAAAGAAATTCATGCCCAATCATTTTTTATAAAATTTACCAAATGAAACTTATTAAAGAAAGCCGAACGATAAAAAAAACTCAAAGTCATCAATTTTTAACGTTATTAACAATTGTATTTTTATGTTTGAAACACTTAAACTCAAAGTCGTAACATTATCTTATGCAAAAAAGCAATTATACTTTTATGCTTGAATCACTTGTAAATTACTATTCAATCCCCTCAATATCCAATTGGTTTCGATGAGTAGAGGGTGGAGGATTAACTAGAGATTGAATCTTCTCATTTTTTCGTTCGTAATTATACACCATCATAAGCCATCATAAGTTATGAACTTTTAAAGTTCAGCGACAAATGAGCAGAGGTAAGTCACATAATAAACATGGCTTAGCTTTACCCTTGATCCCACCATTACGGTTTAGTTTAAATCATCTTAAACTACCTTCTTGTTGCATTTATATAATTAGGTCATAGCCAATATGTTGCGACGAGCTGACGCTATTTCCTCCCCTTGTGACAATGACACTATAAGTTGCTAAACCTTGTCCTGGGCAAAGCTATGGAGTTCCTTAGAGGTAAAAAGTTCATGTACGAAGTATTACTTATTACTTACTCGTGGATATGTATCTGTTCAAAACATGTTTGCTCATGTTGTTCATATGGTTTCTTCTTTCACATACTGCATAAGCCGATCCTAATGGTTCAGTTTAGATACATTTCGAAGGTCGCACAACCTTGGTTTTCATAGTTCAGTTTCTTACCAATGTTGCTCCGTTTGTTTCTTGTGGGGCTGATAGTTTGCTAAAGCTCTGGAGTGTTAAGGCAAACGAATGTACTGCAACTCAAGGCGTCAGCCTTGAGTGTAGAAAGGACACCCAACATTGGCAACAGGTGGCAGCGACATGATAAATCAATGGTGCAATTCTACGGCTCCGGACATTCTGGAAAGAGGAAAGTGTACCAAAAGGACAAGAGCTAGAAAACACTGTACTATATACCCACTACGAAACTCCACAAGCAATACGTCTTGCTTATTTGATTGTCAACAAGAGATTTCACGTTTACTCCACATAAAAGCATATTAACCACTAACTCATGTGTTACATGTTCCAAAAGCTTGAGCTACTTATGGTCTACTGTTGCTATGTTTTGGAGGATGATTGGCCAACAACAAAATTTGGTCCAAATATTATTGCACGTTAACCTTTATTATTGCTTTTTTTTTCTCATTTTCGAATTTCCAATAGAATTTATGTAATCGGACTAACGATTTAAGGATAAAAACTCACCCACCATCAAAACAAATCTCCAAATTGCCAACCCGTACACGAGCAGACTCAACCAATGCGGTCAACTTAGTTTCTCATTCCCCAAAACCATAGTTGTCCGGCCCAAAATTTTTGTCAAAACCAACCAAACTAGACCGTAAACACCCCCAATTGACAGCAGACAGACCTCGCTTGTTATATTTTTCAAGTTTTAGGTTCCCACTTAACAGTCTTGTACGGTTTGGTCTTTGACCAAAAAGCTTTTTCCATTGACAGATACTAATCCTTCCTAATATGTTCATAATATAATTTGATAACATAGCAATTTCAAGCAAGCCCTAATGCCAGAAAGGCAGCACAATAGAGTAATTGATGCGTCTACTACAAAGGTTCCTTGCGAAAAGAAAGTTTATATTACATTATTACCAAATGCGCCTCGTGATTCCAGTTCTAAAATCGCCTGCCAGTCAGCTATCTGTATCAAATTACCAAGATCTCAAAGTTAGACATCATATCTGGTTGTAGCTATTTTATAATGTGTCGGAACAATCCACAAGGGTAAAAGTATACATAATGTGCTTTCAAATGCTGTCAAATTATATACAGTTATATTGTAATATAGTTATTAAACCCAAATATATTTAAACTTTACATATAAAAAAAGGGTAAAGAAGTGCAGGTGGTTCGACCTTAACCAGGCCCCCACCTGTTTTGACCCAGAATTGAAAGTTAGAAGTTTGACCCGTACCCTTTTGACATGTTATTCAACATGACAGACCCACTTGTTTTGGCCACCATCTAATCAAATCAAAAGGGGTCAGTGCAATTAGGTACCTTGACCTCCTGGATGACCCACATGTCAAATCAGACAAGTGTTTGGCCCGACCCGTTTTGACCCCCTTACTAACTCACCAGACAGGCCTGTTATTTCAACTCTAGTTCAATCAGACACTGTTACTGACAAATGACAATTACGTCTTTTGCCCTCCTAGAATGGATGGTCCATGTGCTACATGTTGACCGCGTTTTTGTTCTTCTATAATAATGAATGTGTTAACTATGATAACAAAAACAATACTACTGCAATAATAATCTAAATTGTTGAAAAGACAATTTACTGATTTAGGAAGTTGTATGTATTGAAACTCGACTTTGGGAAACTTTTAATTTGACTCGTCTAAAATGGAATGAAATGCCCTTCTGATTTGACCCGTCTTGAATAACTAAAATCATCCCTTTTAAAAGTAAAGGGAATGAAATTATCACATCTATGTGCATGCAAACACAAATGCACACATACACATTTAGAAACCAAAATATATATACGGACATGTAATATGAAAAAGATGATAAAGTGGCCGCAAACAAACCTTATCCTCTTTTGCGCTTAAGGCTCTTCAAATTCTTCAATATGTAGCTAATAACTTCCTTTAACGTAGCTTTCCGGTTATCTTTGAAGTTCCAAAGTTCATTGATTACATATCTGCCACTAGGGTTATATTCATTCATCTCCTTGAATGCAGTAACCACTGCATCAAAGACTCCACTGCCCCATTCTGCCTTGAGACCTTTTAGCAATTCATCATTCTCATCAATCACTTCCTGCATCACGCACAAGATGTTAGGCCCAGAACTTGAACAATTTTTATAAAGTTCCTTGATTATATACAACAATGAGTAGATAATGGGCAGTTGGAGCACATTGGGTAAATGGTCAAAAAAGGGTAATTTTCTGTTTGAGTCGGATTGGTTTATTTGCAAACATTTCATGAATTAATTATGCCTTAAATATGATTACAAAAACTAAATTGTTGCAAACTTTTTGAGTAAAAAATATAATATTTTTATTAAAAATAACTATAAAGACTTTTGACCAGTTCAACCTAGTTGGCCTATTTACCTTTGGGCTATTTTTTTACACATTTGAGACAAAATATAACCTGGCAACTCATTTAAAAGTAAATAGAGATAATATCACCATCTCTATGCAAAAGGGGTTCAGGTCAGGAACTGGTAATATTCAGTTTGAGTCGAGTTGGGTTGATCTGCAAATACTTTCTTGCATTTTTTATGTATTGTTTATTATGCATTACCTATGATTACAAAAACTATATTGTGCCAATAATAATCAAAATTTTGAAATAAAGAAAATTTAATGGAACGTAATAATGTTGTATGCATTGAAACAGGAGGTGATTTAAACACCAACTTTATGGCTTTTCTAGCCATACAGGAGGGAAAAATAGTCAAACTTATTAATTTAGTGGTGTATAATAAGGTGGTGAACAGATCATCTTCCATTACAAGTACACTAGAGATGACTTTCGATAAGTTCAGTCCAATTCACCCGTTTCCGTTTTGGCTATTTTTTTCTTATTTGACTTGCCTGACATGGACAGAACATAACCCAAATCGACCCGTTCATAAGTATATGGCCCAAACAGCCACCTCAAAAAGAGTCGCATCAGCAAATGAATTTCATTCATACCTTATGTGTACCATCAACAGCCACAACTTTCACTGGATGCCACTCTGGATTTTTGAGTTTGTCTTGCCATAAAGAGCACAATTCAGTCGCCTTGATTTGAGCTTCTTCAGAATCAAACTTCTCCTTGCATGCCTCATGGAAGGCTTTCGTATCAATTTCTCCCATCCTCTTAACCCCAATGTTGGTACGTCCACCTAGCATGTCTTGCAGGCCCTGAAAAGAATTGAATAATTTACTAATAGCTAAAAAACTATTATTAATTTGATGTCTTCACAAAGCATGACGTGTATTAGAGGTCAGAGACTCAAGGTTGGGTTTAAGTCAAAACAGATATGGGTTAAAAAGAGTCCGTTTTCCATATGTGTTGGTCCAGATTATGTTGACCCAAAATAATACTTGTCAAAATTTTCAGAAAGAACTTACCAATAATTAACATGCTAATCATGATTAGAAGAACAATAATATTACAGTAACAATCTAAATCTTTGGATATAACGATTCAGGATGATGTATGCGTTAGAGGTTGAGTGATGCCGCAAAACAGGTTCAGGTGAAATACGTCAAGCCTGGTTGTAGGCCCACAAGTAGTTGTCTTTTGAATTTCCATAAAAAGAATTTGTAAGTTATTAGCAGGTTAAATACTTAAATATGATAAGAAAGACAATGTAATCAAAATAATTATCTAAGTCTAGATATAATGATTTAGGACTAAGGGCAACTTTTTGCCCATATGACCATTGTGCTAATTTTTTATTTGACAGCTTTGGGATAAAGAACAACCCAAATTAACCCATTCATAAGTAAATGGACAGGAATTCGCACCTCTAGTCTGCTTGGTTAATAAAAACAAAAGATAATGTACGTACAGGACTACAGGCCAAGTATTTAAAGTTTTCACTCCCAAGTATTAAAATAAATTTAGAGCCACACAAGTATCAAAATTGCTGGAAAAAACTCAGAAATGACAGAATGCCCCTAATTTAAACCTGGACACTTCTAGGGTTGAAAATGAAAAAAAAAATTACTCCCTGATCCACTAAAATATGTTTTGAAAATCCATCCACAGTTGATTCCTAATGGGTATATTCAAGGGCATTTTGAATACTTGGGTGACCTATGGATACTAGATACATAATACCAAAAACTATTAGAACTCAGTTGGGCACTAGAAAGTAATACCTTAATCAACTCTTTGCGGGCTTCTTGCAACTCATCATTACTTTGACGTTCCTTAACAACAAGAGTTTGATTCATTTCCTCCACACCGTCCATTTCTTCCATCTTTGCTTCCAGCTCATCATTCATCTTCTTTATCTGTTCTTGAACTGCGGTATCATCTTCATCACCCAAATGCTTCATCACCTGCAGTTTCCCTTTCAGTTCTTCAATCTCCATTTCTAACTTTTGTTTGGCATCTAGCTGTCTCTCTAACTCAAGAACTTTCTTCAAAGCTTCCTCTTTCTCTCTCTGTGATCAGGATCCAGTCAACAGATGAACCAAAGATATGTATAACAAAGAAGGTATCAAAATAGAGGTGGCAAAATGGACCCATAAGGTTATGCGTCAGAAAGAATTGGCATCAAACAGGTAGCTTTTTATGCAGATTGACCCATAACTTCCATAGATAATTAGTGTGTTCATTATGATTACCAAAAAATATTATCAATAATGATCCTTTAAATAAAATGATTAAGAAGGTTTAACACTTCAAAGTACACTTTAAGAGACGTTAGATCCATCTGACTCATTTGCTTTTACAGTAGTGTTCTTGAAGTTACATATTTGATCCAATAGAGAAAACATTACCTGGTTCGGTTGACCCTAAACATGTGGTATCCTAAGAAATTATAGTTTTTATGAATAACCAGTGTATTTAATGTGATTACAAATAAATGACATAGGAGGTATCATGTAATAGAAATACAATTTGAAAGACTTTTGAGATGTTTGACCCATTTTGCTTAACAGTTGGTATTTCGAAATTACCAGTATGATCCTATAATATTACCGGAACTGACCCTATAATCAGTAAAAGGGCTGAAACTGCTACCTCTAATAAGAACAAATAAGAATATATTCTTAAAGCTAGACTTCAGCGACTTGCCTTTTGTTCTTCAACCAGCCTTAAGACACTCTCATCAGCTTTTTTCTGCTCTAAAGAAGCCATATGCAGAGAGCTGTTTTGCATGTCATTCTGGATTTGTAAAAGAGGATGTGAATCACATAATATAATAGTAACAAAAAAAACAATGTTGGATTTAAATAGTATATAATAATCACCTTTTGTTTCTCCTCATCTAACTTTTGTTTTTCACGCTCTGTTAGGGCTTCTCTTTTATTAAGTTCTTTGCTCCATGAGTCAAGTTTCTTCCTCCGTTTCTCCAGATCAGCATTTAACATTTCTTGTTCATCTAATACCCGTTTAACATGCTCTCGTGCAAGCCGCTGCATCTTTCTTGTCTCTGGATGAGAACAATATTTGCATGTTGGCAGTGTAATATAGGAATTCAACCCAAAACATGTTTTAACAAAAAAAGGGGTAGGGGGGATGCATTCAAATGTACAAACACCTCCCAATTAGCTCTACTAATAAAAGTTGCATTATTTTTGTAAAGATATGGTTTCTATCCTCATACTTTTGCTCAATAATTTACAAAGTTTGAAACAGATCAAGAAAGGTGGCTTTCATCATATATTCCAAACAGGCGAACAATTTTGACACGCACTAAAAGCTACACGTTTTGACCGTTACCGTTACCCAGCTCCTCCAACCCCACGGCCACTTCTAGTGAGAATGCAACTTGATAAATGTTAAAGGGAGAGAAAAAAAACTCCATGTTTAAGCTTATGGAATATGGAGCAAACATATATAATAAGTCAATCAAAAAATAAGCAGAGAAGGAGTAACAAACCTTCAAAGAAAGCTTGATGAAGGTCTTCTTTCTCTTCAAGCATCCTACTCAAAGACATGGACTTTTGATTATACTTGATCTGCAAATCATCAAGATTTTCATTCCTCATGTCAATCTCACTCGCTAATTCAACCACCGCTTTGTTTCTGGTTTTTACAGCTTCTTGAATAAGGTCAGCAATTGTTTTCAGCTCTCTGTTGGCGCGAAGATAGTCTCCTATTGGGCCTTGTGATTCAAAGTCATTTGCGCGAGCTAACCACGCATATATACTCGAACCTTTCGAAGTTTCAGAGGCATTCCATTCTTTCTTGCTGTGATGAGCAGCTTCGAAGGATTTCTCAAACTCCATAGCATTCTTAAAGCCAGTCCAATCATTGTTGAACCTCACCAACACTTGTACGGATTGCTTTTTATCATCCCTTAACAGCTCAACAACTTCAGGCTTAAATTTTGAAAATCTTTTCATCCAATATTCTGTATTTTCCAAATCATCCCCACTATCTGGCTCTTTCACTATGTTGACCACAATCCCAGTCCAAGGCCAGCAAAACAAATCATTATCTTCAGAGATTGGAGCTGCAGCTACAGGAGGTGCAACTTTCAGTGGTGCTTCAGCCTCATCTGCCAATTCATTCTCTAGGTACAGTGTTAAAGCAAGATGATTAGCCTTTTGTTTTGCATTTCTATTGGAAGAGCCTTTGCTTACTCCTGAAGCATGTTGATGCAAGTCTTTGTATTTGAAATTTTGTTTTTTCTTGCCAGCACAAAACGGACACCTAAGGATGCCATTGGGATATTTAACCTTTAGCGTTCCATCCCTCAATTGCTGATATGGCTTATCTTTGTACTCAGAAATCTCTGAATCACTGAACTCAGACTCTTCACCAGAACTATACTCCATTTACCCTAGAAACAAATACAAATCACATCTTAATAAGATAAAGAATACATTGAATGCTAGTTCCTTGTAGAAACCCACACATATGTCATATTATGTGCATTTGAGAAGAGGGCAGCATTATAAACTCAGATATAGTAAAATTCATAGACTCAGATTCTATGATCTAAAGTTCAACTTAACATCAGCTAAAGTCCATATGCTGAATAACAAAACACCATGTATTCCATATAATTCCATGACAAGAGAACAAACTGAACTGTGGGATAAGCATGAAAGGGTTAAAAACCAGAAAAGAGTTAAGTGATATCTGGTGCATCGTTGTAACAATCAGTTAACCAGAGATGCATTAATCTGCTCCCATCTACTGTATAACAAACCAACCAGAAAATCATTTTTCCAGACCAATTCAAGTGGGTTCCCTGTTCATACAAAACAATTAGCAGCCGTAAGTTCTGCAGGTCATTTCTCTTTCTCAACGATTCACTCTTAATAGCAGATTCCATTCCCAACGATTATCACCTACCAAACACACAGTAATTTCACAAAGTTCACAGCTACAAGGACAACAACTCAACCACACAGCATAAAACACAAACTAATTTCACAAATTCCAACACTACGACGGTCACTACATTAAGTGCCATCAAAACCTCCGTACAACGGAAGAAAAAACCCTAAATTACATGACACCACCAAAATGCACGCAGAAAACAACAAATTATACTCAATTCAACAACTTAAGAAACTCATTACAACAATAATCATCTAAAACTACGTAATATTCAGTTGTGGACGAAATTGATGGAGGTACCTCACTACAAACGACGGAGAACAAATGTAGGCCTTGACGACAATCGGCGATCGGAAGCTGGTGTTTCCGCCGGCGACACGGTGGTCGGTTGACGGAGAAACGATCACCGTCGACCGATCGGAAGAAGAAAACCCTAAGGAATCCGTACGAGTGAAAATGCTTTCAGTGTGTTGTCATTTCCAGTGTTTGTACGTTGAGGGGAGAAGATGACATGTAGGAGTGATAAATTTTCACCGGTGAGTCATAATCTTGAATTGGGCCGTTTAAGGCAAAGTTGGGCCGTTCTTTTATAGATAAAAATATAGTAAGTTACTATTTTAGTTTACAATATTTTTTATTCAATAGTTTAAAAACATTTAAATTATCTAATTTGGTTTAAATTCGATTGTTATTTAGTTTAAATTGTTAACTCCATCAAAATTTGTTGTTAAATATTTTAGTTAATCTCGATTTTCGTCCTTGAGTTTTGCAAATTGTCTCCACTTGAGTATTAACGTTTATTTGTCTTCATTATTGTCTTAGATTTCCAAATCGTTTCTATTTTCGTCCTTTTGACTAACAGTATTAATATTTTCAGTTAGATTTTTTTTGCTATAAAAAAATTTCATCTTTTTCAATTTCTCTTTCTCTCTTTCTCTCTTTTTCTCTCTTCACAGCACCACACACCACCGCCACCACACAACACCGCCACCGTACATCATCTCCACCACACATCAGATCCTACGACCAGTAGCATCGTCGACGATGAATCGCTGGTCGTCATGACGAATTTGTCGTCGTCGTGCAGATTACTCGAACGATTTGATGTCTATGGGATTAACAGAAGCACAATCGGGCAGAGGGTGGTTAGCACCAGTTAGGGTTTCAAAATGGTTATTCTTAGAAGAGACGCATAGAAAGAAGAAATTGGAAGGTAAATTGGGTTTAATAGCATTTTATTTTGTAGAAGGAGACGATATTTTCATGGATGATGTGTGGTGTGGTGGTGTGAAGTGCGGTGGTGTGGCGGTGGTGCGGCAGTGGTGTGTGGTGCGGGTGTGTGGTGCGGGTGTGAGGTGTGGTGGTGTGTGGTGGCAGTGTTGTGTGGTCATAATGAGGCGGTGGTGTGTGGTGACTGTGGTGTGCAGTGCAGATGTGAGGTGTTGTAGTGTGCGATGGTGGTGTTGTAGTGTGCGATGGTGGTGTTGTAGTGTGCGATGGTGGTGTTGTGTGGTGATGGTTCGACAGTGGTGTGTAGTGAGGTGTGGTGTGTGGTGGCGGTGCGACGGTAGTGTGTGGTGCGGGTGTGAGGTCCGGTGGTGGTGTTTTGTGGTGACGGTTCGGTAGTGGGGTGTGAGGTACGGTGGTGTGTCGCGACCGTGGCGATGGTGGTGGTGTGTGGCGTGCGGTGGCAGTAGTGTGCGGTGGCGTGTGGTGGGGGTGGTGTGTGGTGTTGTGGAGAAAGAAGAAAGAAAGAGAGTGAGATGAAATTGAAAAATGAGTTTGTGATATTTTTTATAGCCCTTAGGGGTATTTTGATCAATTTTAAAAAATCTAACAGAAAATGTTAACATCGTTAGTCAAAAGGACAGAAATAGAAACGATTTGCAAAACTCAGACCAATAATGGAGACAAAATAAACGTTGGTACTCAAGTGGAGAGAATTTGCAAAAGTCAGGGACGAAAATCGAGATTAACTCTAAATTTTTTTAAGACACAATAATACGCTTTGATTAAAATTGTTACTCTTTACGGATATAATATTTTAAATGCTTAATGTATTTATATATTTTATTATAATAAATATTGATGGTTCTCATTCGATCCCTTTGTCAAACCCCACAATTTCCTCTCTTTGACCAAATCATAATACCACCTCCTCTGGCTGACCACCACACCCAACTCGTTGTTAGAGTCATTGTCAATTTGTCGGCGACCACCACCATAATCATCATCTTAAACCTTCATCATGTAACCACTCAATACCCACCTCTTTTCTCTCATAATCCATTCACCGATGTCATGTAAGAGTGTATTAGGTGGGGTGTGACATCCTGTGTTTTCAAGTTAATATCCGTACGTTAATAAAATATATAAAAAAATAATTAAATGCATAATAAGATTTAATTTTATGATAATTAAGGTCATTTATGGTCTAGCAAAGCCCCTTTGTGGATACATTTTATAATTGGTAATTTTGAGAAATTACCGTGCCGCGTAGCGATAAAGCGTTTAACGAACGTTGGTGATAATTGAGTTAATTAAATTTGGTCAATAAATATTGAATATTATAACTTAATAAATATTAAGTGAAAATATTATTAGTCATGAATAATAATAATTAATATTATTTACTTTGATCGCATAAAATTAAGACTTTTTAAATATTGTCGTAATGCAACGTACAGTCCGTTGCACACTGTGTTATATTGCGTGTATTTTTATTCTTGACTTTTTGTCACTATTATTTAATGTTGTGAACCCTTGGAAAGTCTCAAATTAATACTTTAATTTTATAGAAAATTTTCACCTAAAAACCCGAACGTTTAAGATTTTTACAAAAAAATTAACGAGACCGACACCCGCCTTACACCCGATGGCATCTCATTTAGATATCCACCAGCCATTTTAACATTTAATTACATGATTAGATTTCTCTAATCACCCTTGGTCATCTCTATATAAACCACCTCACATTCCATCTTTTACACACACTCAACCCACCCTTTCTCTCACTAGAAATCACCTACACACTTTCCTCTTCTTTCTCTCTAAAACCCATGGCTGGAACCATCAAAGAACAACCCTCTTTCACATGATTTTGATCATCCAAGCTTGTTTCAAGCTTTGATTTCTGGATTTCAAGGATCCCTTATGAGTTTGATGCAAAACATTGCATAAATCCTACTCGAAGAAAAAGAAATCCATAAGGAAATCATTCTTGAATCTTCAAAAGTAGTTCATCTTAGGTAAGAACTTTGAATTTTTATGACATGCAACATGACTCTTGGATGATTGTTGCAAGATTTGTTTACCAAAATCTAGTTTCTCTTGAAATTCAAGGTTCCAACAAAGAGTTTTAACAAAGAAATATGTTTTAAAATAATGTGTGTGTGTGTGAGTGTGTGTGTGTGCCGTAAGTATGTGTATGTGTATGATGATTTTGTGTTTTGATGATCTTTCAATATTTTGTTGATTTTCTCTTGCATGCAAGATGATCAAACTTTTGTTTGAGGTTATGAACATCATAT
>BJCM01063248.1:0-23210 GCA_018326385.1 Flaveria bidentis
TCGTGTTCTTGTAACTTAAGATATGCTTTGTAACGCTTGTAATAGAACCTGAGAAAGCAATATACTGCAATCTTGAAAACCCATTTCCTTGTGTTGTGTTCTTTTGGTTCTGTCTCATTAATTACTTGTGTTCTTAGTATCATCTTGTGTGGTTAATCCAGTTCACTGTTTGATTAAGTTTGAGTCACTCTCCTCTTTGTGTTGTTGTGTTGTAATTTGCAAGCCTTCAACGGTCCTGCAAAGAGAAAGAAAGGAGGTTCACGACTCATTGAGAGTTGTTAGCTCAACTGTGTGTGTATTTATAGTGTGCGATCTTGGCTAATTTATAAGGTGACATAGACACAGTGGGAGTTCAGTTTTGGTAACTACTCTGATACGTGCGATGTGGTATTTACTGTGTGCTATGTAGCATGCGATTTTGGCTACCTCATGTGGGTTCATACACACAGTAGGGGGTACAATTTTGGTAACTGCTCCGATACGTGCGATATGGTATTTGCTGTGTGTTATGTAGTGTGCGATTTTGGCTAACCATGAGATGGCGTGCGATTCTGGCTAAACCCCAAGAGTTCTCACACACATAGGGGGAGTCGGTCTTGGTTACCACTCCGTTGGTGCGATTTGTGCGATATGTACGATGGATATCATGAGGGACTATAGACACAGTGGGAGTTCAGTTTTGGTAACTGCTCCGATATGTGCGATGTGGTATTTACTGTGTGCTATGTAGCGTGCGATTTTGGATACCTCATGTGTGCGATTTGTGTGATATGTACTTTGGGTACGATGATGCAAGGGTGCGATTTGTGTGAAAAGTGTGATATGTATGAAATGGATGAACGGAAGAAATGATGTTATGAACGAGTGAAGTAGATGATAATGTAACGAACGTAAAGAAGATAATAATTATATTATCTCTGTGTATGTATGTTGTGTGATCGCTTACGAAAGTAACGAATGGTTTTATAAAGGAAGTAAAGTTTGTTTTCCATAAAACTAGAACTCACTCAGCAACGCTGACTTTGATGTGTTTCCACTTGGCAGGTATGTTGCTGAGGATGGCACGGGGCGACTACTCAGTTCTTTTGAGATGGCATCCATTGTTATAATGCTTTTGTAATGAAATTCAAAATGATATTGTGTAATGAACGGTTGTATTATTTTGCAAAAGCATTTTGATGAAATAAAAATTTGTTTTCAATGTTTCCACTGCAACGCTTTTATGTAAGATGATACAAATATATGTTTTTTGTGCGATGGAGGACCAGCTGTAAGCGTCCCGGGAACGGGGCCTTACATAATAATCACTTGACGAAAAATCATATATTTGAATATTAAATTTCCCACTAAAAATAACATATAAGTAAAACCACTAAGATTATTAACTAATAAGTAGAGTGAATATTATTAAAAAAAGATTTTTTTTCGAATTCCAACCAAAATACAAAGTTTATGAGTGACTAATATGGCTTATCGCCATTTAGCTTTTTTTTACAAATTGTTAAGTATACATATAAAATATATTAGAATTCATATCCATATCTAACATGTTACTCTGGTAAATATTATGTTAATAACATATCTTAAAATGAACATTTTAGAAGACCATTCAGTTAGTTTTGCCCACAGCCTGAACTCATTCATAAAGCAATAGCCGAGAAAAAGCATCTTCGACAAGCATCATTGGTGTCTATAGTTTTCCAGCCTCGTCCTTCCTTATAGCATTCAACCTATCCGTAACACAAGTTAATACAAACTAAATATAACGAATCAAATGCATAAAGTAAATAACTACACTATAAAATGATTAAAATAAAGATTAAGCTAAGAACTAACATCAATACTATATTTGATGAAATGGATGGAAGATGGATCAAACAAGCAATCGATTAATCTATTTAAATGAGCCGGGTCGATATGTGTTCACATAATGTTGTCTAACTTTAAGTAAACCATTACAGAAACTATAACATTTAATCTATAATCTAAATCTTTTAATAAAATAATTTTGAACGTTGTTTGCATTGAAGTGGTCATTTTTACTTAGTAGAGAAGTAGATGACATCCCCACTTATGATTTTAATGAGCATTAAAGAGCAATCGTGAAGCCACTTACAGTGTCGTTAATTTCATCACTGCTTTTCAACCCACTAATAACGTAGATAGAATCCTTAGCCATTATTGCAGCCAAAAAACCCCTAGGATGGTTCATGGGCTCTCCCAACATCCATGATCCATGTCGTGGATCATAGATCTCTATAGTCGATACCATTTTCTTGCCATCATAACCTCCTAAAACGTATATGTAATTGACAACTTTCCAGCCTCAAACTACTGACTAATAATTTATTCAAAAATTTTTAGGGGTAGTTTATTTTGTGCTAAAAATGTTAGGCATACAGTTTTTCATTTAAGACGACCAATGAAGGACATCCCCTCATTGTACTCATGCTCTCGATTTTCTTCCAAGAATGTTCTCTGGGGTCAAATCTTTCAGCTGTTCTGTAACACATATTTCCAGTATCAAGTTGCAGTGTTGATATCATATGACCAGTAGAGGTAACTAAACGGGTCTTTTATATGAGTCAAGTTAACCCAAAACAAATATTTTGTTTATTTTCTTATGAATAATTTACTATATAGTTTAATAACCTCCTTGTATTTTCCAATCTACTATGCTCGACCCATATATTTTCTTTCTCTAGCTAAAATTCATTTTAGCTATTTACTAATTACATATAAGACATAAATCAAACCATTCTTAAGCAAATAGGTTCAAATTGTCTCATCTACTGATTAGCATTATTGTTTATTTGTGAACAATTCATACAAAAATGACAAATCAAAAACATTAGTTTAAGATTGTATGTAATATGATGTCAATAGTCGAATACCGTAAGTAGTTCTTCCCGTCATAGCCTCCAACAGCATAATGTGCCCCGTTAAGCTCAGCTGTAGCTAGAGCAAACCGCTGCAATAACATAAATTTCCCATAAACCAGAAAATCTTTACAAACAAGAAGGGTATTCTAGGGAAATTAGATCAAGCATTTATATTCAACTACTAGTAAGGCCAAATGTCCTATCTTTTAGTTGGTCACAAGTTTCATTTCCACTTATAAAATGATGTTTTACAACTCAGTTAATGTAGCATTTCTAATAGCACAAGTTTAACCTTTTCAAGCATGGAGCGTGCTGGAACCCAAGCTCCAACATTAAAATCCAACATCTCTACAGTTGAGTAGCAGTCTACACCATTCCCACCACCAACTGCATAAATTTTATCGTTCACAGTCGCCCCTCCAAGATTCCCGTTTTTCTTGTTTAGAGGAGGACAAGTTGTCCATCGGTCAGCTACTGGATCATAAGATTCAACTTCATAGAAGAAACAAGAAAAAAAAATGCTACTTAAAAGGGTGTTTGAATGTGTGTTTTTAAGGTAATTTGGTGATACACTGGCTGCAATGCACATAAACTATTGAAAATGATGTTGGAATATGGTTAAGCTTTTTCAATTTCACATACTATTTTAATCTTTTGACATATTCCTATTATTATAGAATTATTATGTAAAATGACCAAGAACAAGTAAAATGAATGAAAGTAACTAGTTCTTTTTATAGAAGGATAACATTATATGAAAAAGGAATAAAAACTCTCTTTACATATGTCCACAAAAAGTCTAAATATGTAATTTCATTTTACCTTATAAAATCAGTTCTATTGCAGTTGGCATAAAACAAAATATTATAAATGACTACCTGTATCGAACCATTGACCATAGGCCCCACCACCAAACAAGAAAAGCTCACCATCTAACTTTGAAACAGCTGCATAACTTCTAGCAGTCTAGTGATGACAACCATGATTTACCATCATATCCTCCCATCAAAAGTATCGGGTCATCCACTAAACTCGTTTCATTCGGTTTTAAGTCATTGTACTCCTGTGGTCCTACGCAAGGTTCTAATTCTAACTTGTTACGCATGCCTTTTAGTTTCTTGATCTCAGCTTGTGCTTCAGCCTGAAAAGTTAAAAACCACTAAAATATTGGAAGTCTATTTTAAAAGAATTATATAGCTCATTTTTTTCAATGACGTGATAAGGATTTTTAAAATGAGTCGTTTCTTAACGTGGGTTGGTTTAGGTGGGGTTGATCAACAATTAATTTTGTGTCCAAGTTTAGACTATTTTAATAGTACTTAACACGTTAGCTTTTATTAAGACATTTATATTACTTACAATAATGATTTAACATTTTTAATAAAGCAAGGTTGTATACAATGAAAATACATTTTGGTTTTTGAACTATTTTGACCCATAACGTCTGGCTAGGCCTAAGCGGTCTATGGTTTTGATCCATCGCACATCCCCTCCTTTTCGAAGGAGGGGCAACCACCTGATGAAGGTTTGCCCATCCTTTCTCTCCTAGATAACACACTCCTTTATCTCTATACTAATACTATCTTTATGTACATCACAAACACACATTACTTATATGCTATTTATAACATGCTATCTGCATATATATTGCAGCTTAACTCCAAGCTTGGGGTCTAGACATGGCCCAACCAAACAAGACCCGCTCAACATGGAAATGAAATTTGAATCCCTCCATGTGACAAAAGATATGCAAACCAAGAGTTAATAAGAACAAGATCAACGAATAGCCATCCATACAAAGAGTTTTCCTGAACAAGAGTTAAAATGGAACAAGGGTCATTTAAAGTAAGATATTGAAACTACATACATGGGTTTTTAGGACTAAGAGTTATCCAAACCAATTAAGTTACTATATAACCTCTGAGACATCAACATTTACAGTTAACAAAGCGAAGACATGCAAATGAAGATGCAAGCACAAGAATGCGATGAGTCTAGCATGATATAGGTAGAACCAAAACCATATAAACATAGATGAAGAAGCATGACCTTTGGGGAAATATAACAACACATAATGACTATGCCCTTTAGCTTTATATAAGCATAAGTCAAGGAGCACAGTCCTGACTAAAACCATATACACTTGAAGACTTCACTTCAAGAAACGTTAATAGTAGAAAACCATACCAAAGTCTGCTTCAAAATAGTGATCTTCTGTTCCAAACTATTAGCTTTGTCGTTTTGCACTACTTTAAATGTCATCAACTCTTCAACCTTTTCAATCAACTAATATGCACACAAAAATGAAACACTTTGTATATTAATACCAATAGTAAATGAACATAATATGAAAGGTGGCAATAAGAGAGCATGATGAGTAAGAAGTGCAAATTGATTCCCATTTAGTAAGGGTTGATGAAACAGTCTAGGGTTAAGTTGATCGCTAGCACCTTTTGTCTATTTTTATGATATTAAATGTGTTAATCTGGTAATTTTGCTTGCATAAAAATATTGTTATACTAATAATCTTGGAAAAAGCGATTTAGAATTGTATGCATAATAATAGATCTTGGAAACTTTAATCCTATTTGACCTATTTCCTTTAGGTACTTTTTTCATTTAAATCATTTGAGAAAAAGAAACACAACGCACGTCAACCGAATCATAGGTAAATGGATCGAAATTGCTACATTCATATAATATAAAACAGACATATTTATTAGTGTATATAACCTGAGCTATCACGGGATAAGGTCTGGATGAATTAGCGATGAGTTTATGCTTTAGTGCTAGTTCTTTAAGCTTCATGCAAATAACATCCTTCTTTGAAATTGTATTGAAAGTCTGAACTTGTTTTGCATTGACACGCGAACTTTTGGAACTCGTTAAGTGATTACTAAAGAAAGTCGCTTGATTTATATTATTACGTGGAGTAGGTGTTGTACGTGGGCAAGAAAATGCTTGAGATGCAAATAAGGACAATAGTCGGTTCGTTTGAACATGGTCTAACTCAAACCAGAAATGATTCGGAGCATAGTAATTGCCAATGATTATGGGCTTAAACTGGTTCTCAGTTAACACTTGACATTGCAGCTTCACTCGTATTTGAACCTAATTTAAGAAATCACATTTTTCAAATATCGAAATCGACACTTATGAACCATAAAGAGTGTGTTTGGATTTGTACTTTGAAGTTATTATATGATACTAAATAGTTAGAATAAGAAAGCTAGAAAATAAGTTAACACTTGTTTATACAAACACCAAATAGTCCTAAAAGTAAATGTGAGTTACAAATCATGGATTTCCACCTAGGATGAGATACCATAAGAAAATCATCAAACAATTTATGATTTCCAACTAGGGTGAAGTTCCATATGTTTTGTTATCTATTACGCACTACAAACAATTTATACAACACAACTAAAACGTCATAAACAATGGAAGAGTCAATACAATACAAGAGATTTGATGCGTACCTGAGCCGAGTATGGTGTTTGTTGTTGGCCGTCACAATTCCAAGCACACGGGTCAATGTTCATTTGACCTGAGCTTGTAGCCTCAAAGATCCCGAGTAGTGTTCTATTTGTATAGTTGAAAAGAAATAAAGGTAGACCAGGTTCGATTTTTTTCACATAGACAAAGTGAGGACTTGGTAAACCTGTCATAATTTGGTGATTTGTATTAAAACAGGTTGAAATTTATATATTTACGTAGGAAAATAAAGTAATCCTAAATCGAACTGACCAAATAGCTTCTTGCAAAGACATTCATTGATCGTTGTCATATTGCTACCAAAAATTACACCACCAAGCTGACTTTTCCATAAACCTCTAGTACTTGATGAACCATAATAGCTACCCATCTTGAACCCACAAATAGATAAAACAACAATAACTTATTGTCATGAACTGAAGCCAAGTATGGATTTCAAATACACAAGAAAAAAAAATAAAAAAAAACCTTGATAATTGTTAACCTAATTCAAACTCGAGAACATTATAAATCTCACATCATCATTTCTTTTGCCATTTTGAGTTAAATTTCCAACCATAAACTTAATATAGACCATATTATTAATCATAACAACAATCAAACTTTGAGAAACAATACCCGAAACTACAAACCCTTAAAGTCGAGAGCTTAACTGTGATGGTATGCATGAAACCTCAAGGAACTTGTGCAAGAAGCTGAGCATTATATAAACAGAATGAAAGGCTTTAAAGGATGTACATAATGCAAAGATTGTTCTATGCTTTTTTTGCTTTTTTCTAATAAACAATTGCAAAACATTCTACAAAATCTGGAATTTTGTATAAAATGATCTATGTTCTTATTTTAAGTAGGCGTTTCTTGGTAAATATCATAAAAATCAACATATTTTTTGTTTTCTCCTATAAAAATATCTTAAAATATGTTTCCGGAGATTTGAAATAAACTTTTAATCATTATGTTTGATGATTTTCGTCTATCTTATTATCCTTCTCTTTGATGAAAAATTATAGTTAGCTACGATTTATTTTTATGAATTATTATTTACTATGATTATAGGAGGCATTACATCAAAACATAAATTACTGACTTGAACTCAAAAAGTTATTATATTTTGGCGAATTATAATTATAATAATTCATCTTTTACTAAAAAACTAATAAAACAAAAAAATGTACTATAATAATAAACATAACACTTGTGACACTTTGACTGGTATAGTGGTATCCATTAGTCAATAGTGCATTTCTTGTGAGCATTACTTGATACAAAACTATTTAACTTTTATTAATAATAATAACTGGTATATAAACCCGTGCTTCGCGGATTATCTTAAAACTTTTATGATTAACTAAATTCTTTATTACGATAATATTTAAATAGTGTGTCTACATAGTATCATAATTATTTCATTTCAAAATTTAAATCTTACCTTTGACAATTCGCATGCTTTCCATGGAAATTATTTATTCTGACTATTCACGTTTGAAAATAAATATGTATTTATTTATATCATGAGAAAAAAACAACCATGATCATAAATATACGTGTGTTTTTCAAAAATAGATAACATAATAACAAGCAAAAAATATAACGAATAATTTTATCATTGTGTTTTATATTTTATATCATTTGTGTTGTATTTTTATTGTTTTTAGTGCATTATTAGTTATTATTAATTTATCGTTTTGCTTAACATAATAAAAATATACAATAATGTTATTTTATCATTATGTTCCTTTAGAATTAATCATTTTAAATAAAATACAATACTATTAACAAAAACACAGCTAACAAAAATACACAATAAACTGCATTAAATACATAATGGCGAGCATAAATCATATGACATTAAAACGTAAAACATTTATTATCTTTTTATATAATGATGTTGAACCTATTTTAAAGATAGAAAACTTGTTTTTATGGTGTAATATTTATAAAAAAATGTTGTCGTATATAAAAGTTATGAACATTTAATAAAATGAGGAACTTGAAAAAAGTAAACAAAAGTAACAATGCCTAAAATACTACTCTAACAAATTTCTTATATGCAATTTGATCTCAACCATTAATTTAAAAAATTAATAATCAAGATTACTTTTTATATTTTTAATTCTAAAAAATCTTTCTTATTTAAACTACACGCCAGATAAAAATATCATCATCATTATCATAACTATGAAAAAACTTAACAACAAGTTTTACCAAACAAATTTACTATTAACTAATGTTAATAGATAGATAAATTTATATTTGATCAATCATATCAAATATAAAGTTAATAAGTGGTCTGGGCAAAACTTAATAAGTGTTCTGCGCCTTTGATGAAAGGTAAGATTTTATATACAACAGAAAGTTAAGACAGACAAAATAAAGAATTACGATATCATTGCTGATATATATTAAATAATACTTTTCTGTTAAATTTTTTGAACTCAATAAACATGTACACCTTTATTAGTTTTAGTAAACTCGTATGTTAGAGAGGTTGAATAAATAAAATATTAATATAATAAAATTTATTAATTATAAAATAATATTCTAAAATAGGATATGACTTAAATTACATATGAGAAATAAATATAAGTAATAAAACAGTTATATCAATATTTTGTTTTAAAACAAAACGTATAAAAGTGTCATTTTTAAAAATTTTCTTATTATAACTCCAAAATTTAGATAAATTTCTTTTAAAAAATTGACTTTTTAAAAATACCAATTTTAAGATATTTCTTATTTTTTAAAAGGTTTTATGCTTTAGAAAAAAAATTTATTTTATAAGAAATTTATTTATTTAGAAATAACATGCAAATATATCTTTTTCTTAATTTATTAATTTTAAAAAAGTGTTAAATAATATTTTTAGTAATTAAGGTAATTATTTAACAGGAAAGAGAGACGAAAAAATTTTGGTGATGATGATTGTAGTGTTAACACGTATCATCTTAAGATATTTTTTATTAGAGTAGGAAGATTACGTTTAAAAGATGTAAAATTAAAAATTGTATTATCTTTATTTTTATTGTTACAGTTTTGTTGTGTCAATGATAAATCTAGATTAGCTAGAATGACAACTAGTGATAAAAGTTCGTTTAAAGCATCTACAATTATACGCTTAGTTAGTCCATATCTAACATATTAACAGACTATACAATTATAATAATGCGCCCAAACCGTTATAAAGATACACCTAAAATCATTATTTATTTTTTACAAACACACATACGACATTTCACATTAGTGCATGAATACTAAATTATTTCATATTACTATGGGTTGCAAATGTGCTCTCCATTCATACGCAAGTCAAGGTACTTTACGAGTTAATCGGTTTTCTTTTGAAACAGATTGACGCATACTCGAGTGACAAATTCACAATTAACGGTTGAAATTACGTCTGAAATATGAACATACATATGCTATTATCGAAGTAGGGCTTTAAACGAGTCGGGCCAAGGTGGTCTTGGGCTCGGCTCGTTTAAGACCAAGTCGAGCCGGTCGGCTCATTTATTTTAACGAGCTCAAAATCCGATCTTGGGTTTGGCTTATTTATAAACGAACGAAGTCGAGCCGGCTTGTGAGCCAACTTTTTAATTTTCTTTATTTTTGTATATTATCATATACATGAAGTATATATTGTATTTCATAAATTTATTTATCTTGATTCGTTGAAAACAGTTATATAAGATTGTTATTTCTAGAAATGTAATCATGTTTTTATACTTGTATAATTAGTTTCTCATATGTAATATTAAAATAATCATATATGTATGATATATTTTAAATAACATGTTATAATTTTTTGATTTATAAATCATATAAAATATAAATTAGATTTAAAATTAAACGAGCTAACTAACGAACCGAGCTAACCTTGGCTTTGGGTCGGCTCATTATAAACCAAACAGAACCGGCTCAGCTCGTTTATAAGCAAGCCAATTTTAAGTGAACTTTTCTCGAGCTATTTTCGATAAGGCACGAGCCGCGAGTGTCACTAAGCCTGAAATGATATCGTTGTTTAATAAAAACTAAATTATTTCACATAAGTTGGGATATATTTAAAGTCGGACCCACAAATTTGAAAATAGCAAAAACAATGGGACCAATAGGAGCTTCATAACGCTACTGCATAACATTAACAAACGGATGAACACAATAAACACGTACGAAATAATCGCCGATGACTTCGAACAAACGACCATTCTCCCTCCGTCAATAGACAATAATAACATTCTCAGTTGTCCCTAATTTCACAATTTGGAGGATTCAACTCTCGAATTCAATCGTCGATCAGAGCTTCAATTCCGATGGCTTAAATCTGCATTCTTCCTCCGTCGTCTCCCTTGATTTCATTCGATCGCCGATTTGGCTTCAGACGAGGGGACAATGGAGGAAGATATGGGGATCATGGAGGTGTTGGTGGCCGATGACACTTTGCTTTTGGATGATGTTGATTCTGAATACGAGTTTGAGGCTTGTCATTTTGTTGATTTTACGAGGGAGGAGACGGAGGCGGAGGCCGACGAAGCTGAGAGCTGGTTCCGATTTGCTCATGAATATCCGCCTTCGCGTAAGTCTTTTGATTTGTTTGATTGTTGTTCGATTTGATTGATTGTTTTTTTTGGATTTGGTGTTTGTTGATTGGTTATTGTTATTGAATTTGATTGACGAATTAGGCTATTAATGGTTTCAATGTTACATTCATGGTTTATGAGCTTTGATTGTGTTGTTGATTCGTTGTAATAGGTTATATTTGGGTTAGACGGGTTAGATGATGTTTAATGAAAACAACAAGAAAATCTTACAAACCATCTACCCAAGACAATTAAAAATAAAGAAATTTTGGGTTCGAGTCTCATTTTAAGCAAAAATACTGGAGGCTGTTGGGTGTGCGGTTCGGCTGAAAAACCGATAGGTCGACCCAATTAAGATAGCACATGTCATTTGAAGTAAGGTTGTACATTTTCCCTTAAAAAAGGATAATGCTTAATAAAGTTTGATTGGTGGTTCTTTGGCTGTTAATGAGGCCCGAATTTAGGATATTAGTCAAAGTTTAATTACAAGTGGTTTGAAAAGGAAGATTTCCTAGTTGTTTTCATTTTATTAAGGTTATCTTCTTCATTTGATATGTTAGTCGTTGAATTTGGTATAAATGGCACAAGATAAATACTTGGGTGGTGTGTATGATAGTTTTAATACAGGGGAGGTCTTTAAAGAAAAGGTTGAATACTTGGGTGGTCTTCACGTTTATTATCTCAATTTGTGTTGTTCTTATGTCAAAAGACGTTCTAATTGTAAATGTAGTTCGGCATAAACTTTCATATATTATTTTTTATATGATTTGAAAAAAGTTATACTATTAAAGCAACATCAATCTTCACTTTAATTATGGTTGTGGCTAACTCCTTTTGAGGTTTTGTTGGAGTTGAAAAGTAGTCCATTTGCCTTTTGAACAAAAGAAGCCTTTTTGTTGTTGAACAGAGGGAGTATATGATAATTTACTATTAAACTAGCAATGAACTGGTATAACGTTCTGTATAAGCTGTTCGTTAAATCTTGTAATGTGTATCAGAACATAACTTAACTTTAATGAGTTCCTGAATTTTGCAACTTAAGCTATGAATGACTGGAAATAATTTTGAACTAGTGGGGTGAATTTTTTATTCTTTTTCAGGAAATAGTTATGATCCATTGAATCACTATATTCTAGCGCCATGGTGAACTTAATTGAAACTGTTGATTTCAATAGCATTTGCATTCAGTTTTACATGTTGCAAAAATATTCAAGCTTTATTCCATGTCTCTGATTTTTACCAAACACATTCTCACTTGTAGTTTTTCACTAATCTGCCCATATAACTTTATCTGGATATATCAGCCTTTATTGTGAAGCTAAAGATGATGAAGGCAGCCAAAGCCAATCCTGCGAAAGGTCACAAAACCAGCTCCAGAAAACTAGAAGCTAATAAAAAAACTAGCACATCCACCATTTCAGATGGTGGCAATGATCATAAAGCTGCCTCAAGAGAGACTAAAATCAAAGGTACACTTCACTTGACACCGATAAAGAATATAGTCAAATCTCAGACATTGAGTTTACTATTATTATGTACATCAGTAACTAAAGATACAGGTTTTCTGTGGTCAAATTTGATTATTTATGTATTTGTTTTTCCTTTTTCAACTGATCCAGGTGTGAAGCATCATAACCATATTCCTCAAGATAATATAAAGGCTAAACCAAAGTCCACAGTCAACTTGTCTAAACCAAGTGGTTCATCGTTCATGAAACCTACTGCTAGTCATTTGGCAAAGCAAAATAAAGAGTGTGACATACATTCAGGCGGCTTTGGAAGGTGTTAATAATTAATTAGATCCTTCTCTTTATATAATGCTTTAGAATTTGAAGTCATTGTTTATATTCTTCCACTTCTCTTCATCCAGTCCTGATTCATATATCAACTTTTAGGTTGCAGAAGCCATTAGTTAGTGCAGTTGAAAAGCTGCGATCTCCTATCAGAATACAAAACCAAACCACCAAAAGACAAAAGCTAGAAATTGGTTACTTGCGTAAGGTGCGCATGATTCAAATCATTTATCTTTAAGATTCCATTTGAATTGCATATATTAGATGGTGATTAGTGATTAGAAATGTTAACACTGATTGACTCAAATTGGTACTGATTACATTAAAATTCAATGTAAACGAATCATCTTTTTGTCTTGTATGCAGGCTGCACAATTGAAGCACCGCGCTTCATTTTTGCACAAGATTTCCAAGAAGGTAAACCACTTACGTTTACTTTTTGTCATGACATTAAGATGAGAAAAACAAAAAGCATGCATGTATATAAGGAAACAAATTGTTTATTTTCACAGGCTGTACAACAGGAAAACAGCTCAAATGCTAGAGTTAAAAATACTATTTCCAAAAAACCTGCATTGGTAACAGAAGAGAGAGCTCAAAGGCGGATGTACTAGTTTTCAACATTTGCTCTGCTTTTATTAAATGCCATTTTACAAAATAGCAATGATAAACTACTTTTTATTGACATTTAGGTCCCAGAATAAATATGAATCCCTTCATCGACCACCGAACAGAAAAGTTGGTACCTGCAATAAATTTGTGTCTTATTAAAATATCATTTCCATGTGTAATCTATATTTACCAATGTTAATGTGTGGCAGATTTTTGATGCTCCTAAATTGCCACATAGTAAGAAGAGCATGACCCAGTCAAATGAAGTTCAAGTAAGTTTTCTAGATGTAAAAGAGTTGTAAGTAGAGTTGGAATTTTTGACCCATTCACTTATGAATGGTTCATTTTAGGGGTGTTTTTACCTTAGACGAATCAACTCAAAAATTTTAGCCCGATGTAAAACTTTAACATGATTCTTTTCGTTCCACATTTCTGACAGTTATTTCAATCCAAGATTAATCCAATCCCCATCCAACACTTATTGCTAACTGATGATCAAACAGAACCCAAACTCCTAATCATTTCTGTTTAAAGATTTAGATTATTATTATAGTGTTATATGATTTTTTTCAGCATAATAACAAATAATTACTTATAAAATATTGAAAGTGGACCATAAAGTGTTTGCGGGTCAACCTGAAGACCACCAGACTGGCAATTCAAGTTCAATCTGCTAGCTTGGTTTTTCCATGAAAATGTAAAAAATAAAGAATTTTTTTCACCCTTTTCTAGTTTTTTTATACTTGCAACGTATACTTTCATCTCTCCAGGTACTTTATAAACAAAATCCAGCTTCTCCAGTGAGTGAAGATATGCTCATCGAAAGGTCAGAATGCTCTTGATCGCCTCTGTGTGATGTTTATTTCTTTATTTTGCATGTGGGTCGAACAAGCTGAAAGTTGCCCAATCTCTAATGCAAACAACATCATAAATCATTGTATTAAAACAATTATATTAATAATTTATTTTTCAAAAAGTTACTCATTTAACCTGAACATGTTCAGATGTTCTAAACTTGGCTTCCAATAAATCTTAATTTTATTTTTTATTTTTGTGCTATTTTCAGACAAAGCTTTGAAATTGCTGGAAAGAAGGATAAATGCAGATCACCAAATAATGTAAAATCTTGCACTGCTGGAAAGAAGCTTTGAAATTTGTTTTTCAAATAAACACTCTTATTGTAATCCATTTATTATAATACAGGTACATCCAATTAAAGATGGCGGGTTCAAATTAAATTCAAAGCACAATTCTCATCTACCACCAACAGAATTATTCAAAAAGGTATACGATTTAACAATTAAAGCACCAAAAATCTCAATATGTAAATTGCTTTTATCTTCATGGGTCATTATGTACGCAGCTCTCTTTAAAAGCTGAACCCGAGACAAAAGTTATATCATCATCGAAACCACCTCATTTAACTAAGGTTAGTTCATATAACCTCCTGTCAACTTACATAAAAAGTTAGTTGGATATTTTGTAAATCATTAAATGAAAATTAAATTATTCCTGATGTTTGTGTATGTATGTTTAGGGGCTGAAGGAGAATGTGCCTGGATCTTATCAGCAGGAATTTAGGGTATGTTTTTTGTACGCATTTGTACAATCACTTCTGTATGTTTAGGTCTAAACTCTTATCCTTTGGGTACAGAGATGTGTTGGGAAGCCAAATCATCGTGGAACCGATAGAAGGATCACTGAAGTTAAAATATAGCCCTACATTAACAGGTACCTAAAGTTATCATCTGAAATGCCATTGGAAATTATTGAAAGTTTGACCCTTTTGTCATTTTATGTAAGAAAAAATGTCTTTCCTGATTTTAATTGAACATAGTTTTAATTATATAAGTAACCTTCTATAGAAGGTAAAACTAATGACATGGCACCAGGCTGATGATTTGGTCGAATGCCACGTTAGCATTTTACCTGCTAATGAAGGCTACATAGAAATATGGTTACCCAAAAGAGAAATAAAAGCAAAGTAGTTTAGCTTGTTGTGCAACAACCGCCTTGTTAGCATGTCGATAAGCTTTGATTGTTTAAATGATCTAAAGTAGTTGTTTTTACTAATATGTAATGTTGCAGGGGCATGGACGTTGGTTGTTTGAAAATGTTTTCTGATTTGGTGGATGGGGAAAGACACGCGATGTGGAAAAGCTTTAACGTTAAAGCACTAACTACATATGGCGGAAAAGCTTTAACGTTAGCTCATTGTCACGTATAGGAAAGCCTGATTATCAAAACCAAAGGAGAGAAATCCCAGAAGCTTGTAATGGTTCAATTGTTATTCATTGATATAATATGTAATAAAAGTCGTTTATAATTATGTATATCTTTACACGACTGCTACTTTAAAACATTAAAAAATGAAAGAAAAATGTTACAAATTATACTAAAGTTGAATACTGCATGTAACATGAAGGTCTTTTAGGCTGAATGAATCTTATGTATGTATTTTATGGATTGGTGCTGGGTTGCAACAGAAGAGACTGAAAACGAGCCCACGTTTAGCTGGAAATATTCGAGTTGGGCTCATTTGAGTCTGGCTTTTATCAAGATTCAGTACAAAAAACGAGCTTAAGGAATATGACGAGTTAAGCTCGGGCTTAAAAGGGCTTGGCTTGAATTCTTATCAAACATTTTAATGCATATGTCGTGTGTAGGGTATATAATCTATATATGTAGTATGTTCATTATAGTTTTGAGTTAATTACACATATGGTCTTTGTAGTCTTTCGGCAACTACCAAGTAGCTTGATAGTGAACATGTTGCTCGGTAGTAATATGTGAAGTTGGTAGAAAAAAGGCTGTTTGGTAACTGCACGGGAACGGGTAGCAGCTAGATCCTTGGCATCAAACAAGCTCGATAGTAACTTTAAAGAATACAAAATCCTCTCCCCAACAGTGACACCAAACAAATGTCTAGTAAATCTTCTTTTTAACTCTAGGGTTTGCTTCTATTGATTGTAAAACAATAAATCCTTTTCTCAAACATTACATTTACAAAGAAAACTATCATTCTCTAAATAGTGTCCCTTCAAGTATACTATGTGATAATATTCTTGTGGCGATGATTGCAAAAAATTTAGTCTATAAACTTCTAAGGGATAACACGATAATAAACGTTTGAGTCATTCTAGCACATGTTTTACAATTGAATCTAGCTTTCACTAATGTTCTACCATAAACCGCTTTGAATGCATGCTATCTATCTAGCACAAGCAACGGTTACCACATCCACAGGTCAACAAAATATTGATGAGCCTCATGAGTTTTTCCTACAAGTGTTTCTTTTGATAAAAAAAACCAGATTCATCATAACTAGATGAAACAAACACATTTAAATCATGTGTAGTTTACTAGAAAAATAATGTCTCAAGGAGATCAGATTAGAATGTATCACTATAAAGTTTAAAACTTTCTACATATCTAAGTATATAACTTAGTAATGAGGGCTAAAAATGATTATTAATTTAACAAGAGCATAACTTACAGCTACATCTGTTCATGGAAGTTTGAACTACTGAAGAAAAAGAGGCAAATGTCTCCTCATTAATATTATTATAGGTTAATTTGCATCAAACACAAACGTTAAGCAATCGAATTGGCAGATCCCTAGATTCTCACTCTATCCCAAAAATCCACCATCTTCAATTCATCACCACCATAATCATCCCACACAAGCTTCAATTCATTCTGCAAAAAAATGGTCAGAATTCAACTAAAATGGACCCTTTTTCTGTCACTATATGTATTCATTCATCTTACTGTCAACTGTATATCAACCTCCGGCGACCACCATGGCCACCTGAAAACCTTCATTGTTCATATGAACAGGTTATCAATGCCTACACCCTTCACCAATCATCTCCACTGGTACTCATCACTCGTACAATCAGTAGCCACATTTTCACCACAAGATCATAATACAGATGACCCACAAGACGAAAGAGTAATATACACATACCACTCAGCATTCAACGGCATTGCAGCAAGATTAACCCATGAAGAAGCTGAAAGATTACAATCTGTTAATGGCGTCATGAGCATCTCACAAGACGCAAAATACCAACTTCAAACCACAAGAAGCCCCACGTTTCTTGGGCTCGAACCCAAAGGTAAAAAGAACACAAAAGTCGATAACTTGATCGAACAAAACGTCGTCGTAGGTGTAATCGACACCGGAATCTGGCCGGAGAGTGAGAGCTTCAACGACGCCGGACTCCCGCCGGCGCCGGAGCACTGGAAGGGGTCATGTGAAGAGGGTCAACGTTTCAAGAAACACCACTGTAACAACAAGATCATCGGAGCAAGATCGTTTTACCGTGGGTATGAATCAGCCAACGGTGGTGTTAACGAAGAAGACGACTACAGATCCCCACGTGATCATGACGGCCACGGGACGCACACGGCGGCGACGGTGGCGGGGTCACCGGTGCACGGCGCTAATCTCTTCGGCTACGGTAACGGCACAAGCAGAGGAATGTCACCGGCAGCAAGAATTGCAGCATATAAAGTCTGTTGGTCCGGTGGCTGTTACAGCTCCGACGTCCTCTCCGCCGTGGATCAGGCGGTGCACGACGGCGTTAACGTGTTGTCGATCTCTTTAGGCGGTGGTGCTGCATCGTATTATCGTGATTATCTGTCGATTGCGACGTTTGGGGCGATGGAATTGGGGGTTTTTGTGTCGTGTGCTGCCGGAAACGATGGGGCTGAAGCGGGTAGTGTGACGAATGTTTCGCCGTGGATGATGACCGTCGGAGCTAGCACCATTGATAGGGACTTTCCGGCGACTGCGAGGTTGGGCTCCGGCGAGATTCTCGCCGGAGCTTCGGTGTATAATGGCCGGAGGAAGCTTTCGCCGGAGAAGATGTATTCGTTGGCGTATTTAGGTAATAATAATAATACTAATTTGACAAACCCTAACCCTAGTTCTTTATGCATGGTGGGTATGTTGGATAAACATTTAGTGGTTGGAAAGATTGTGGTATGTGATCGTGGGGTTAATTCTAGGGTTCAGAAGGGTCAGGTGGTGAAAGATGCCGGTGGGATCGGGATGATATTGTGTAACTCCGCCGAGAACGGTGGTGATATGGTGGCGGATAGCCACCTTCTTCCGGCCGTGGCGGTGGGTGAGGAGGAAGGGAGGATGCTCAAGGAATATGTTGTGAAAGATCGAAACCCTATGGCCAATCTTGCGTTTCTTCCGACGAAAGTAGGGGTAAGGCCGTCACCGGTGGTGGCGGCGTTTTCGTCGAGAGGGCCGAATGCGGTCTCGCCGGAGATTTTGAAACCGGATGTGGTGGCTCCTGGAGTTAACATACTCGCGGCTTGGACCGGTGGTTCGGGTCCGTCTGGGGTGGAAACCGATCGCCGGAGAGTGAGGTTTAATATCCTATCTGGGACGTCGATGTCGTGCCCGCATGTGAGCGGGGTGGCTGCGTGGCTCATGGCTCGAAACCCAAGTTGGAGCCCAGCGGCTATAAAGTCGGCGTTGATGACAACTGCTTATGTTCATGACAACACGTTGGACCCGTTGACAGACTCGTCGACTGGTTCGCCATCGGGTCCGTATGACCATGGTGCTGGTCACATAAACCCGACTAGAGCACTTGACCCGGGTCTAGTTTATGATATCGAGCCACAAGATTACTTTGAGTTCTTGTGCACCCAAGGTTTGACCAACACCGACCTCATGGTTTTTGCCACATTCTCGAACCGAACCTGCAAAGGCTTGTTTTCTAACCCCGGTGACTTGAATTACCCGGCTTTATCGGTTGTGTTCCCGAGAGATGAAAGTGTTCGTTTTATAAGACTCAAACGGACCGTAACTAATGTTGGACCGGCAAACTCAAGATATCGTGTTAGAATTTCAAGGTTCAAAGGGGTTGATGTGAAGGTTGAGCCAAGAACCTTAACTTTTGTCAAGAAAAACGAGAAGTTGTCTTACGAGGTTACATTTACAATGAAATATAGGCAAGTGACACCGGAGTTTGGAGGGTTGATTTGGAATGATGGTAAGCACAGGGTAAGAAGCCCCATTGTAATCACATGATTATCATCGTTATAAACCATGTGTTAGTTTAAAACTAGATGGTGCTACCTTAAACATTTACTGTTTGTTACATTGTTATTATCAAATTGTTATATTGTTGAATAAAACTTATATTATCTTCAGCTAAGTGTATCAGTTATGGTGAGAGAGATTATTATTTTTAATGGATGAGTGGTCCTCTAACAGGAAATAGATAAATTAATAGCTTCCTAATTCAAATTGTTAATGAGTCAAGCTATTGATTGGATTAGGGGTGAGTGTTTCTTTTAATTATGAGGGAGTTTGTGAATGGTTGTTAGTGAAAAATAAAAAAAATTGATGGTGATTGTATCGTGATTTCTCATGGAAATACAGTACAATTCTCATAAATTTTTAATATTTTTAAAAGTGGTTGTGAATAAAAAAAAGAAAAAAATTAATAATAAAAATATATAAAATATTATTTATTTGAAAGAAAGAGAGTAAAAAATAGTGTTTTTAATGTAAATATGAAAATGAGAATGTAAAAGTAGTGTAATGATCTTACTAGGATTAGTTTTTTTTAACGACTTACTAGTCGATTCATCAAGAACAAGTTTTACTTAATCTGAATGGATAACAATACACTTAGTAAATCAAGCAAAAAGAAAAGTAGATAACAAGACACTAGTCATTATAGATTGAAGATTAAGATACCATCGGTTCAAGATGAAAACCCTAAAATTAGATTAACAAGAAAAGAGGGAATTGTATATATCTCTCTCTCCATCTGAAAAATTATATATTTTCTTAAAACATAAGTTTTTAATGTATAAATACAATGTTGTTTAAGCATGATTTGAGAAAATATAAAATTTTACAAATTTAAAGAGTGATACATGCAATGACTCACAAGAAATAGTAGAATGAAGAAGAATGCCCTTCTGTTTGAACTTGCGCAAGAATCTTGATTGTAGATAAAGAGCCCTCCATAATTTCCAGATTAGAGCAATAAGCCAGGTGTTTCTTTTATTGCAGGAAACCCTTCAATCTTTTCTCATTTTAACTTATATTAAATTTCTTCTAAATTTTTACTAAAAGCTGTGTAGTAAGGTTTATCACGCGTCGCACGATGCCGCTCCAACACCCGGCAGGTATAAGGCCTAGTTGGGAATTAAAATTAAACCAAAAGACAATCTAATGGGTCTTTAAAATTGTTCTTTGTGATAGTTTTCTAGGTAGGGCTGTAAACGAACTGAACGTTCAGCGAACGGTTCATGAATCGTTCGGCGGGAAGTTTGCTTATGTTCGTTCGTTTTGGTAAATGAACGAACACGAACAAGAAAATTCCATTCGTTTAGTTAAACGAACGAACACGAACACAAGCCGCGTTCGTTCATTTATGTTCGTGAACGTTCGATTGTGTTCGTTTATGTTTGTTAATTCGTTCATGAATGTTTGATAATGCGTTCGTTTATGTTTGTTAAGGTGTTCGTTTATATTCTTAATTTTTGTGTAAGTTATTTTTAAGACTATTATATCAAGTATTTTTTGAAATTTATGTTAAGTACTTATTTATTTTTGATTGATTTTATGTAATGTTTGTAATAAAAAATATTTATTTTATTCTGAAATAATTCTATAATCATTTGTAATCGTTTGTGTTCATGAATTTTTTGTGTTCGTCATGTTCATGAACAGTTGTTTGTGTTCATTTACTTTGTTTGTGTTTATTTGCGTTCATTTACGTTCGGTAAGTGTTCGTGAACGGTTCATGAACATGTTCATTTTCCTAATGAACGGACATGAACAAAAATTCTCATCCGATAAATATTCATGAACAGTTTATAAACAAGTTTATTTCTTAACAAAAGAATACAAACAAGACCGTTCTCGTTCGGTTCGTTTAGAGGACTATTTTTAGGCAAACCTTAATGCTGATCTGCTACAACTATATTTCAATTTATTTGGGCCGTTAACCACTTCCAACATTCATGGGCCCTTAAAACTCTAATTTTATTTGTCAGCACCATCAACTCATGAGCAGTGAGAGGCACAGGCACCAAAAGAATAATATAACTAAGTAAACTAAAAATCATTTTGACTTAATTTGAATTTTGTTCACGTGAGCTGCTGATTGTTCGCACATGGGTTTTTAAAAAGTGCAAATGTAAGGGTTTAATTAAATTCAATTTACAATTTACGTGTTATATTTTTTTATTTTCTTTTATATAATTTGGATATATAGTTTAAACCACATATACTTCAACATAATTAACGCATGTGAATTACTCGTCAACCAATGACTTTACGATGAAACAAAACAAAGTTTGAGTAATTTATTATATATTTAGAACTTAAATAAATTAAGGAATGATCATGAAAATAGTTAAAGAGATATGGATTCAATACAATAGCGCAAAGGAATAGGATAATAATGTTTAAAACTGATACATAACCATACACTGATGATTACAAATATATAGTTTCAAAATTAACAACTCAATCTTTCGTCTATTACATTCTTGACCAATTTCACCATCAACTAAGCAGAGCCTATCACTACTTCCATCGGCCCTGCATATGAACATCATCCGTTTCTCTCATCCACTTTTGTTAACCTTTTTCACCACCGACTCGTCTAATGCTTTGAATTTAATAACAAAAGTACTATCGAGTTGCATTAACGATGTGTTCCCGAGGTTTTTATAAGATAGAAGTGTAAAGAAAGCTTAAAATATTTGTGTTGCAAATTTTTTTTAACAAATGGAAGTGGAAGAAAGTGTAAGAAAATGAAATCAATTTTTTTAATAATTTTTTTCTTGTATTTCCTCCTAAATCGAAAAGAAGTGAAAGTAAGTTCCTTTAAAAAATATTCTGTTTTTATCATTTTACCCATTTTACCTTGTTTAATTAGAAGATTAAAAGGATATAACAGGAAAGCTATAACTTTATTTTATTTTTCTTTCAACTCACTAACACGTAAAATCTTTTTTTCCGATTATTTTTTTAAACACAGAATAAAATTACATACATAATATGTAAAAACTAAACACAAAATGTGTGGATATGTTGTATCTATTTTTGTGAATAAAAAAGAAATAGTTATGAAGATATGATTGTAAACCAAAGTCGAAAAAAGAAAGTGCATGATTGAAGATTGGGCCCATGATATTGACTATGGACACTTGCAAAATGCGACCCATGAAAGAGTACAATGCGATATTACCTTAGATTTGCTTTTACCATACGTCACAATCTAATATGATTCGCGACTCCAGATCTCAATTATCATTTCTTTGTTTACTATCCTCACTTCACTTGTATGCCAAAACTTCTAACACACATATACAACTTCATTCACTAAATATTTTGATTTTTCAATGAAATATTTTCATAAAAGCTGCCTAAAGTTAATCTTATATATATATATATGTACTACCTTTAGTGAACCCGACGTCTTGAATAAAAAAAATATTAAATAGAATACAATTTTATAAATTATTGAATAATATGTGATTTAAATTATGTATGAGTAAGTGTTATAAGTAATAAAATAATAACATCAACTTTTTAAAAATTTGTTTTTATATTTTTTTTTGTTTTTTTCTAAAAAATAAATCAAACATTTCATTTCAAAACAAAACATATTGAAAAATGTCATTTTTAAAATATTTCATGTTTTAAAAAAAAGTATGATGTACATTCTAGAAAATTTTCTTTCTATAAAAATTGTTTCTCTAGAAATAAACATTAATAAAAAGACTTATTCTTAATCTTTTTAAAAATAGCTTATAATCAAAAAATAAAATTAAATACTATAATTAATAATTAACTA
>BJCM01063249.1:0-14675 GCA_018326385.1 Flaveria bidentis
CAACTTGCATGAGTTGGTGAAAAGGTCCATGCTTTTGGTAACTGTACATTGAGGTCTTGAGTCTGTAACTTTCTACTTCATGTACTTTATCCTTTTTGTAATAGATAAGGATATGAGCTATGGCATGTCATAGTCACTAGTCAAAAGGCAATCTGTCTTTTGACTCTACAATTGATTTTGTTTGTGTCTAGTCAATTGTATCCAGCTGGCTTCAAAGTATAGCCTGTTGTAGGATGTAGTATAAGTATCTCATGTTCTTGTATCTTTTCTTTATGCTTTGTAACACTTGTAATAGAATTTAGAGAAAGCAATATACTGCATTCTTGAAAACTATATACTTGTGCTCTTGTGTGCTGTCTCTTACATTACTTGTGTTCTTAGTGTCTTATTATGGTTAATCCAGTTCCCTGTCTTTTTAAGTTTAGTTAATCTCCTCTTTGTGTTGTTGTGTTGTAAGTAGAACCCTTTCACTGGTCCTGCATAAGATGATGATGATACTAAGATACATACTTAAATCACAACCCATAGTACCGTTAAATTAAAATTTTTCCAAAATAATTATTTGATTTTTTGGAAAATAACTACATAAGGAATTGAGACTTGTAAACTTCATATTTGAGGACACTTTGAACGCTAATAAAAATTTTAAATCGATTTATTTGGTAATACAATAATTTGATATAGGGCATTAGACTTTCAAGTACTCCATTTGGTTAATAGAATTTTTTTAACTATTTAGTTTGATTTATTTTTGAGAATTCATAATACATACTTCTAAATGTTTTGATAATTATTAGAGTAATATTAATCAAGACTAATTTAGCTGCCACAATCATTCCTCGATCTTCAACATAATCACTAATTTCAATAGGAGCCACAGGATTAATGAGTAGTATTATCTGTGAAAACCCTCACACACAGTGGACCGTTTAGGATGACCTTACACTGAAAGATATATGCTTTATCTTGTTTCATATATATGTGTAATTTGATAACTCGTGTTTGAAGACATCAGTAGAAGTGTTATGATATTTGATGTCCACAAGTCATGGTACATGTTTTTATAGTGAACTTATTTAATTTTACACCATATTTATTTCATTTTGTCTCATGTCAAAAACTCATATTCTCACCGAAAATATGTTGACGTATTTTGAGTGTGTATGTTCAGGTAATTATCAAGATTGAAGCATGTAGTCACGTGCACTACAAATACTAACACTAGGAGAAGTGTGAAGACTTATGTTTATATTATTTTATATTTCTATATAAAAATTTGATTGGGTTGTATTTTACTAATTTCTCTATTTTAAGACTTGTAATTGTAACCAGGATTGAACAATATGTACTAGTGTATGTATTATTAGGCGTTATCCACTGTGTTTGGTTGATATTAAATCGTCACGCCTGACCCTCAGTCAGGATATGACATGTACTATCGAAATTTTCAATAACGATTGAAAAGATACAATGAACTAAAGTAAATACATAATGACGGATATAAATCATATGAGCTGAAAATCTTTTTGTTTTGTTTTCTATATAACGATATTTTGCTCGTTCAGATTAAAAACGTCTGTTTTATGGTGTAAGTTTTTATAAGATAAAATATTGCCGTGTATAATAGTAATAAACATTTAAATTAAAGTGGAGAACTTGAAAAACGTCAATAAAAATACATATGCATAAAATACATTCTAACAATAAAAAATATTTTACAAACATTGATTAATAATATTAATAATTAAGATTTCTTTTTATTTTTTAGATTTAAAATGCTTTTCAATTGATTTTTTTTCAATATATACAACCCTCAACCCTCTTAGCCAGAGGTTATATAGACATGCTTCGGTAGTTCAATTACACGGTTTTTGATTATTATGATTTATCCGTTTAACACGAATAGACATTGTAAATCATAATTGTTCTTGTTAGAGGAGTCAACGTGGCCGACCACAAATTATACCAAACCCCCCAAGACTTGTTCGTATTCTCTACATCTGTATTAACTTATTAAGCACTGTGCCATTTGCTTCTAAATCATTTATATAATAATAAATGGTTAATGACCAAAAAACAAAGGAATATATTATAAGTCAGTGTTGAATCTATTATAATCTTTTTGTAAATTTTAATTAAGTTATTTTTGTAAATCCACCATTCTATTGTTATTTAAGGGGACAATCCCCCGTGCCTTAAATTATTACACATCAAAAATTTATTATATCTATTATTATGTTTTAATTATTGAGCTTAACATGTCATGAAAAAGGGCAATTAGCTTTTCATTATAATAATTAATTAATCTTGATTGTAAATAATTTATTATTTGTAACAAAAGTGTTTTTGTTGTAGTTAAATTAACTATTATTCTTTTACCATATATTCTGCTGCAATTATAATTGTAACAAAGTCGTACTAATGTATTTTCTTTATTTATGTTCTCATTCGGTAAATTACAACATAATATGACATTTTACAAGAAACTGATTCAGTTTCTTACAATAAAACAAGTGTATTGTTTTTCTCAAATTACACACACATGCTTAAAGTAAATAAATGTTATTTCTAGAAAATTCTAGTCATAATGTTAAGTGGTTTACTCCCCTAAGAGACATCGGTAAATGGTATACTCAATCAAAAAGTTATTTATTCTAATCCTGTAATGTGCAAGATGTTGTGATTTTATCTTAAAACATTTAAGTGGTTCTGTTTGAAAATAATAAATATTTCTAAGAAATTAGTAAAACTCAACATGTTATGGATTAGCTAGGGGATTAGGTCACTCATTGGGTACTTAATTGGAGAGCATGTGCCCAAGCAAGTATTTAGGGGAACCACAATAGGTGTCCTTGTGTGTGAGATTGGAAGGGAACAAGTGCCTAATGCATATGGATTACAATAATTGATCTTTAGTAGATTAACTAGCAAGTATATAGATGGTCAATTTTATCTCTCAATTTTGGAGTCTTTATTTCCTTCTTTTTTTCTTTTTTTCTTTTTTTTTTGTGTTTAATGAAAAAGTATTAACAAGTAATCAGATTAATAGGTTTTGTAGCTATGGATATGTGATCTAATTATTTTATTAGATTGCACGGATCAATGTGATAAATATCAATACTATGTGACAATGGCAAAGAGGTTTGTATTATATTGTATCTGCTCATATAGTTTCAGATAATAATAATGTATATATTTAAAGGATGACAGTATAAACCCAAAATAAAGAGCAACCAATTGTTTCAGTTGTTGTTTGACTTTTATCATGAAGTGATCGAATAAACACATTATTTATGTGATTATTATTATATGTATTATGTTTATATTTTTAGAGGTTTTTGTTACTTTTAGCGACCAAAACAGGTGAAACATTCAAATGAGTAGCATATAGTTTTTTAATTAATTGATGATAATAACAAAGGTACGTGTATTGCAACTTTCCAACTAATTGGACTAAGAACAAGTAATATACACCCTATCAATCCCTTCTGTCTTTCACACATCAACCCCTCCATTTCCAGCTTCTTTATCTATTTTAATATTAATATTCATTTAGTATCTATTATTATTATATTAATTTCAAGTTACGACTTGATCAATAATACCTAACTGTCTATTTATATTAAATAACAAACAGAAAAATTAAATACTTCAAGTGAACGATTTTCTTCATTCATAAAACCAAAGTTTTCAAATATTAAAAAAAACATATCAGAATATTTCACAATTAACTATTTTACTACTAAAATTACAATGTTCATCTATTTTGTTATCATTTAGACATTTACTTTTTCTACACATGTTCATATAAGTTTTGGTCATTGAAAACTACACATCATGAAATGATGTGATTATCTAAACACTTTAAAGAAATGAATATCTTAGTGTTGTTATGTTAATTAATCAACATTTTTTTTTAAATTGAAATTGCGTCTTTCTAAACAACAATGAAATCACTTCGTTTGTTTATTACATTGCACAATTGAAAATTAACTTTGTCGATAGTTTTGTTCACGTGGTTATTACAATTTTATGGTTTTTGTCTTAATGGATAGTGACGAGTCGTTCGTATTTAAGGTATATCTCATGGATTTCATCCGTCTTAGACAAAGTAAATGGAACCTCGTGAAGTCTCCAATACATCATTTTACTCTTACATAAAAGCTTTTTTTTTTTTACTTTTTACATTTGGTTGTTTTTTTCTTTATCACTTTTTACTCTCCAATACATCTTTTTCTCTTATTACTTCAATTTAAACTTTATCACTTTTGCTTCTTTGTTGTATGATTGTTTATTTTACATAGAAAAAAAATATAAAAAATTTCTAGTAAAGACTAGGAACTAATATTCTGAGTAAAACTTTTAATTTTAAGAAGTTTATTTAGTCTTTAATTCTCTCATTTTCTCTTTAGATTCTCTACAATTTATAGAAGCAAATGGCACTGCCCTTACTCAATATGCGAACATTCTATCTTCAAAGGTGTCACATGTAAATAAATTTTAAGAGAACTAGCTTTGAGTAAGAATATGCAAAAAGCACCAAGAAGTTTATACAGTCGTATAAGAGTGCAAAAAGTTTATATGGGCATTAAATGGCCAAATACCGGCACATACATGATTATAAGGCTGTATTAAAAAAATTACAAATTAATCTAACTAATGAAAAGGAATGTGTTTAATAAACCCTTATGATAAAATTTTATTAGGCATTGGTTTAGCCTATATATATGTCATCTTTTTTATTTCTTTTATAACGGGTCCTATTTTACTTGTGTTAAACACCTATACATATGTACACTACAAATTTTGAATCTTCAACATTTGAGTAGATCAAAAACATATTACTTTCAGAATGTTCCCTAGGAATCTGTATATATCATAGTTGAAATTAGTATTCATAACATTAATGAAATGTTATCTTTTCATGTAATAATATTCTTTTAGTCACCATATTAGACCTCTTATAATTCTTTTATAAGAACATAAAAAGACTAATACTCACACTATCATAGTTTATTCTTTTTTAAACATCGTCAACTTATAAGCATATTTTGTTACTTTTATAAATTCAAAGTATCCTAGTTTATTCATCGTTTAACATTGTCAACTTATTAGCATGTTTTGTTACTTTTAAAATAAAATTATAAGCTGTATGTACAAACTAAAATAGCCTATTTATATATACAAATTAATGAATATGCTTCTGTAAAGTTATTATTTAAAGTAATATACAGTGACAATTTCCGATAAATTGTTTTCTAATACCAAATACTCCCATTTATTTTCCTTTAAAACAAAATGTAATACATAGATGATAGCTAATGAGTAAACATGGAAATAATTATTTTTTATGTACATTCACGGAGTAATGTTAAATTATTTAGGCATAAGATATGTGCATCAAACACGCATCAATTTTTACTCACGTGAGTCTTTTTCCATGATAATGACTTTAAATAATTTTGGTTGTGATACTATATAATACATTGATATATGTATGTATCGTTATACATGTATATATAGTTTCACGTATACACCATCGTTTATGTTTATGATGAAGATACTTTCGCGTTTAGACTACTGAATTTAAAAATATATATGTGAAATTATGCGAATATATAGCATATTAACAAAATTAAAACTTTTGTGTTCTCATTCATAAATGCATTTTCACATCACTAGACTTTAAGAGGCATATAGGTCACAAAATCGTCTACTAGTTACATCCTTCTCTTTGAGAGGCCTCTTAGATTGTTCCTCATACTTCCTAAACCATAAAATATTTTACATTATGTTAGAGCACATGTATTACATGGGTGGAATAAATAAAATATATCAAAATTATTAGTTTTATAAATATTTTTATTTTTAAAATGTTATTATTCAGTAGTGAAATAAAAATATAATGAATATTTATAAGTTTTAATACATAATGAATTAAAAATTATCACTCTATATTTAATATGTATAAATACATTATTAGAATAACTACGTTTATATTTTAGATGTTTAATAGTTTAGTTTACTTATTTATAATAATTATCATTTAATATAAGAGAAACAAAAAACACAAATATAAATATATTTGTTTTAACACGTGTTAGTTAAAATAGAAAGTCAAATTAGTTGTTTTTAAAATTTTCTTATTTATTATGAGAGAGCGGCGGGAAAATGATTTTTTTGATATGCTAAAATGATGACACGTATCATTCGATATGCTAGAATGATAACACGTATTTTAAAAAACATTATTTTATTATAAATTATAAATTATAGATTATGTGTTACGATACATTTTAGTTTTCATTATTTTTCACTGCTTCCCGGTCATATTGCCATCTTTCAATTAATGTTATGCTCACCCTTTATCTTTCATCTTTCATTTTAATTCTTTTATGTTTTTTCAATAATTCACTTAATTCATAATTTTATTTTCTCATTTAACTTTTTATAAAATCTAAATACACCTTTTGTTAAACTACTTTTATATTATTAAATAGTTATATCATCAATTTTTGTGTCTTTTTCAGATAAAACATTTTTTTATATTTGCGAGACATATAAATACATTGTCAACCACACATAGTGAGGGTGCCAAATAGAATTCGAAAATGACTCGTAAATATTAAAAAAACTTTACTTTGAAAATAATTTAGGTTTTAAAGAAAACTTTGTATAAGAGTAATAAAATTTTAAATTATTCTAATTAGGTCATTCATAATTTTTTTTTGTTTCTATCAAATCATATATTAAAGTTTATTTTGATGTTTCAATCTTATGTATTTAACCCGGATAGCAGGTACAAAACTTAAAAAAACTTAAGTTTGGGTGGATGATCGTGGTCGAAGATGTTGAGGCGGAGATGGAGGGGTCACAACTGATGGACTCGAAGGTGATATGGCGGTTTTGGGTGGGTTGCAGATGAGGGGGTAGGGATCTTGGTGGGTCACAGATGTTTGGGGACGATGGAGGGAGGACGATAGTGATGCGTGGTCAGAGGTGGTCAAAGGTGGAGGGAGAGGAGTGTTCGAAGGTGGTGTTATGGAGGATAAGGATGATCGGTGGTGTATGTAGAGGGAGATGCTTAAAAAACAATTATCTGCATATCAGGCCAATTACATAGGATTAGAACACCAAACTAAAGTTAAATAACCTGATTGGAATAGTTAAAAAATAAATGACGTAATTAAAACACTATCAAAACTTGGTTACTATTTTATGAAGTTTCTCTTTTATAAAAACATACATCATATTTATAATATTAAACAAAACAACATTTTTATAAAATTAAACACAATTATTAGAGAAACATTAAATTATATATAAAACTAATTGTTGAATAAAAAGTTTTTAAAAAACAATCAAAGTTTATTACACTATTCTTGTGCGTACACTTTTCAATTTGTGCGGTAAGTAAAATATATTACAATTTAATAAAAATCAGATTTCACTAATAATGAAAATAACATTATTTTTCTGACCTTTTTTAGGATTTATTGTCTAGGGTTTTGAATACATTATAACGCAGTTGAGTTGCATGAATATGTTTAATCAAATAAAAAACGTTAGATAGGCAAGGTTTGTAATAATATTATTATAAAAAAGAACTTTGTTTTCATATAATATATAAGACCAAAAACCGGTGTTTTTTATTTTTAGAAAAAGTAAAATATTATGAATTATTAGAGAAAAACTAAAATTATTTGTTGATTTAATTATAATAATTAAAAATAAATAATCATACAAAATACTTTCTCTAAATTGGCACAATATGATCATAGTGAACAATATGATGGTATTCAAACTCCGGATATCGATTTACACACATGTTGTATCTGGAAAAACAATCTTAGGTCCGGCATAATCTAGGTAATGTCATAGTCATAGTTATAACCATACTGAGTGTGTCTTGTTAACAGTCATAACAAGTATATCTTGTTAATAGCAAAACTACAAACAGAATATGAAAATAATCAAATATTAACAAATCTTATATTTATGTAAGATAATAGAAAGATTGCTTTACAAGTCTAGGTTATGTCAAATAAGGGCAAACAGAATACGTGATTAATCATATTATTATATTATAATGTGACAAAAATAGTTGTAAAAAAAAAAAAAAAAAACATTCCAGTTTTCACAGCATGTAGAAAATGTTAGAAAATTTGAGTAATATAAAAACATTGCAGTCACCCTTCCTTTCTTCTTTCTCTTGCCCCTGCCCCTGCCCCTGGACATTTTCTTACACGAGAAGAGGCTACCTAAACACCCATCCACCATCACCCCCTCTTTCTTCTTTCTTATCTCCCCTAATCTACACATCTTCTTCTTCTTCAATAATCCCCATTACACTTTCTTCATACATCAATCATATCATCATCATCATCATCATCAGCTAACACGATTAACAACAACTCCCTTATCAATAACTTCAATTCATCCACTCTCACGGTTCTCCCCCAATCTTCTCTTTTCTTTTCGATCAGATCTTGGATTTCCGATCCTTTTGGTATGACTATGGCTCTCACAATCATGGGTTGTTGGTATTTCTTTCTCAAGTTATGCTTTTGTTGAATCTTGGAATCAAAAGCTTTCATTTTGTTCTTGTAGGAGTTCTGATTGATCATCTGTCGATCCATCGGAGATCCGATGCTTTTTGATTGAATCTGAGGATACCCATTTCTTACTTCTTCTTGCTTACAACCAATCCGCCTGAATTTCTGGTAAAAACATGTTTTGTCGAAATTGGGAACTTTTTGTTTCTTGTTTTTTAGTTACTCCGCGTCTTGGTGGTCATGTAGGCAAGGTGTTTGATGATTGAATTGATGGATTCTGGCATGTGTTTATCTAAGTGATGTATTGTATATGGTTTTGTTGAGATCTGTGTGTTCGTTCTTTGTTTGAATTTTATTTACATTAGATGATGAAATTTGGCATTGATTTTGATTGTACAGAATGGAAATGGATAATGGGAAGCTGTTCATTGGTGGGATTTCGTGGGACACCAATGAAGAACGTTTGAAGGAGTATTTTCAAACTTTTGGTGAGGTGATTGAAGCTGTTATAATGAAGGATCGAACCACGGGTCGTGCTCGTGGGTTTGGTTTTGTTGTGTTCTCTGACCCTGCTGTTGCTGAAAGAGTTGTGAAAGAAAAACATATGATAGATGGTAGAACTGTAAGTTCTTATGTGTGTAATCTACTCTTTTTTTTGTAATCTCATCTTATAATGTTTATTACAATAAAGGCTATTGATTGTTAATCTACTAAAAGTATTCAATCTTTATATCACATAATCACCTTCATAATGCACACCAAACCAGATGAAACTGACTGAAGCGTTTGCTTGTATTTTGATCTTTAGGTAGAAGCAAAGAAGGCTGTTCCAAGGGATGATCAACAGATCCTTAACAGGAGCAGTGGTAGCGTTCAGGGTTCACCTGGTCCCACGCGCACAAAAAAGATCTTTGTTGGAGGTTTAGCATCCTCGGTTACTGAAAATGATTTCAAAAACTATTTTGACCAATTTGGGATGATCACTGATGTTGTGGTTATGTATGATCATAACACGCAAAGGCCTAGAGGCTTTGGATTCATCACTTTTGACTCTGAGGAATCTGTTGATAGGGCATTGCTTAAAACTTTCCATGAACTCAATGGTAAAATGGTGGAAGTGAAGCGTGCAGTTCCAAAAGAATCATCTCCTGGTCCTAACAGGAGTCAGATAAGTGGATTTAACTATGGTTTAAGTAGAGCTAATAGTTTCCTTAACTATGGTATAGGTCAGGGGTATAATAGTCCTAGTTATGGAGCTCGTATGGATGGTAGATTTAGCCCGGTTTCTGTTGGCAGAACTGGTTATCCACCATTTAGTCCATCTAATTATAGTTTGGGATTAAATACTGATTCCATTTTCGGTTTAAACTACGGTGGAAATGGAAATTTTAGTTCTAATCTTGGATATGGGCGTGCAGTCAACCCTATGTATGGTGTGACTTCAAACAGGTATGCTGATTCACTCGGGTATGGCATGGGTGGTGGTGGTGTTGGTGTTGGTAGTACTAGTGGTGGAAATGTTTCTGTTCTGAACTCAAGTAATCACAACATGTGGGGGAATGGGAACCAAAGTTTCACTGCAAATTCTCAAAATTTGAACAACTTTTTGGCTAGTGGAAATGGATCTGACGGGCTTGGAGCGATTTGGGGTAATTCTAATGGTGGTCAAGGTGGTGGCCGTGCTGGTTTCATTGGTGGTAATCTTAACCATGGCAATGAAGAGAGTACTATTGGGTATAGGAGGAACAATGGGAATAGCATTGACCCGGCATATTCATATGGTGTGATTGATGATGGTGATAACATGTTTGGTGGTGGTAGCAGTGGTGGTGGTGCTGGTGCAGGTGGTGGTGGTGCTGCTGGTGCAGGTGCAGGTGCTGTCGGTCCGTTTTATGCCGACTCTACTTGGCGGGCATCATCTCCTGATCTGGAAGTATCTGATTTATTTGGTTATAATCTTGGAAGTGGAGCTTCTGATGGTTTGCCCAAAAACTCAGTTGGTTATGTTGGTTATAGTGTCACAAATAGATCAAATAGAGGTATGTTTTTTTTCCTAATATATCTTTTTTTATGTTAGATATTACTTGAATATGTGGATGCCTGGATGTGTATATATTTGAATCTACTAATGGAGATATAAACTTTATACTAGTTGGATACCTATAACTTTTTTCCTTTTTATGTTCTTTTCTATATTCATTCATTCATGATTATTTACTCTAGATAGCCATCCATATCTAGAGAAGACTTGATGGGAAACTAACCCAAATAGGCCATAACCCAGACTAATAAATGAAAAGAGTTATCCCATAATAATTCATACATTAAACATAAAACATAAACTTGTATTTTCTGAAATGTTATACCCTATAATTTCATACAAAAATAACTGTCAGTCTTTATTTACAGATAGACGGGCAGGGTCCTTAACTAATATTTACATTTTTGTTATTTGTTAATGACGCCTTATTGTATCCAGATTCATTTATTTTCTTTGAATGAAGATATAGTAAATTTTCTTACATTTATGAGTCTAAGCATTATTGATTTGCATCTAGAATATTTCTTTATTTGGTTTGTTACATAGAATACCAATGTACCTTTTTGTTTTTTCTGAATGAGACAACTTACTGTTTTTCATATCTCTTAAAAGCCGGCTTGGTGTCTCGTTTGGGTCAAAAACCTTTTAATGGAGTTATTTTGTACATCATTTATTATCATATGATTATTATGTATGCAGTGTTGTCAAAATCGGCCTAGGCGGCCGATTAATCTAGGATTAATTGGTAGTCGGCTCATTACCTTGTCGATTTCAACTAATCGGTACAAAAATTCGGTAGTCGGTCCTAGGCAGCAATAACTGGCGCTAATCGGTAGTAATCGGAGCAATTTGCCTAGGCGGTCAAAATTGGTCAACACAAATATTTGTGCTTTTAAACTTATAGTTTTGACCCATTTACTCTATACTAAACCTAGCCAACATTGACAACACATCGACCAACCTCTAAAAGTCAACCTCCACCTGCGACCAACCACCACATCAACTTATAAATCTGACCCATTTACTCAATTTTAAATGATTTGATCTTTGAAGTATTTGAACTATAATGTTTTGAACTATTTGATCATTGAAATACTTGATTGTTATTTTATTTTTTAATTATTTTATGTTTGAAGTATACTAATCTTAACTACATATATAATTTATAAAATATGCACGTAAAATCTCCAAACTTATTAATCCCTAGTCGGTATCTCGCCGCCCGACTAGCGTCTAGTGATTTTTACGATATTGTATGTATGTTTAACATTTTTGTAATAGTTATTATCATTTTTGAAACCACATTCAATTATATACTGTAAAAACTATCTTTTACTGTTATATTTATATATAAAAAACATCTCTTAATGTTTGATCTGCATTGTATAAATGTTCCATTTATATAACTAAGTGTTAGATTTTTATAATGATAAGTTTATTATAAAAGTAATCTAGAAAGTTTTAACGACCCAAATGGTGACAAAACTATCTCTTAATGACTTAATAGTAAGTTGTCCCATTATCAGTATTCTATGTAGAAAACCTATCTATAAGTTTTATAACTGGTACCGCAAATATATGATCAACACTCAAGATGAAATGCATAAAATGAAGAATTTCAAGTTGAGAAGATGGTATAAATAATAGAGCTGTGGTTATTTTGACCCGAATGTGATCACAATCAAGTGATGTTAGGAAGACGGGTACAAATGAAGAAAGCTTTATTTAGAAGTCTAGTATAACTGGTAATGCACCATAAAACACGCTCCGTATCTCATTGTGCTTTGATATCTTGTTTCAGGAATCGCTGCATAGGAAGATTGCTGTCTGGAGATACAAAAAGTTATGAACACGAATTAAGATTGAAGGATTTTGTGAATTCGTTTATAATACACCCTGCAAAAAAGGTACATCAGTATTTAGAACACCGTACATTTGGTTAGAGCTAATCGAAGCACCCGTTTTTATAGAACATATTATACGATTTGGTTTCCAAAATAGGCATTTTGAATTGTGAGTTCATATGAGATGTGAAACTTGGATTGCAGATATAGTTGGTGTCATTACTGATGGTGACATCAAGATATATATGGAAAAGAAGGAAAAAATGAAACTTTTTTTTTAATTGATATTTGTTGTTTTTCAAACTTTAAGCCCAGAAAAGTTGTAGTTTTTGCAAGGTATGTGGTATTTTCTTCCAATACCCATGTTGGGGGTTCTGTTGTTGATTAGATTGTATGAAATGATTGGTGTGGAACACTCTTGTTGGATGCTACATTGGGATCCCATTTACAATGAAGTTACTCTATATTAATTATATTTGTTTCTTTTCTGTTTGTTTTTATTGAAAAACCTTTGCTTTGAAGCATGGTAGAGAGTAGAGAGAACCTGTCATGTGCTCGTTCATCTCTGTTTGCTTGAATATTATCTTGATTTGTTGTTCATAAACTTTTAGAATTCGACTGAACACCTCAAACAAACAAATAGGTTGTTGCAGCCGGTTTTAGGTTTTAGATTCAAACAGTTTAGTTTTGACGTGTTTGTTGTTCAATGGTTAAAGTGTTAGTTTGGAACTTGAAACCAGCTGCAATTGATACAACCATTTACTTGGAAGAATATCAGGTCACATATATATGTGTGTGTGTATATATATATATATATATATATATATATATATATATATATATATATATATATATATTGTAGTTTTAATTATCTTTATGGTTTATAAAGTTCAATCCAAACTAACAATTTTAAACAAAGAATTATCAAAGTCAATTCAAATTGCTGACGGTTAAAGTCAATAGTATCAGTTGATCCTGTAAACTCATCCAGTTTAGTTTATCGTTTTTTGAACCGTAGTTTGTAGTCCAACTATAATTTTGTCAGTCAAAGTTACCGTGATATTTTAACCATTTTATTTGCTTACAAAGGTTACTAATTAAAAACAGTCTTTTGTATAAAAAAGAGTTCTTATGTACAAGCCCAACATTTACATATAGGCCCCTTATCTTTTACATGTTTTGCAAATATGCAGCAGGTGTTTTGAGAATGAGGAATAATTGGGTTATGTTGACCCTTATCCAAATACAACCCTTTCAATCGTTTTCAGCAAATTGCTGGTCTATTTCCTTAAATAGGGTTTTGCCCATAGTTGGGTTATTTATCATTTTCCAGATTGAGGGGTTCGTGTTTATTAAAGAATTAGATTATAGTCCCGTGTATTACACGGGTTAAATAAAAATACTAAAATTAATAAAAAGTTAGAAAATATAAAACACTATTTGTGATAAAGATATAACTAAAATTACGTGTAAGTAAGAACTTTAGTTAATAATTTTTTTTATTTTTTAAAAATTTCATTTCAAAAAGTGTTTTTAAAACTCTAGTTTTAGAAATATGTTAAGAAACATTTCATACTAAAAATATTGTTTTTGAAGAACATCATTTTTAATAAAAATCTCATTATTTTAAAACTATGGTTTGCAGTTAATAAAAGTTTGTTTTAACAAAATATCATTTTTATAACTATCTCATTGTTTAAAAACTCTATGTTTTGGTTATTTTTTAGTTTTTTTAAGAAAAACAGTTTTATATAAGACTTTTATTTAAAAAGTTCGGTTTTAAAATATTTCATATGCATGAAAAGATACATTATTTAAAAAAATTGATAGCTTTTAAGATTTTTCTAAAAAGGTGTATTTTTAATCCAAATATTTAGTTTTTAAATAATAAAAAATATGTTTTAGAAAAATATTGATTTTAGAAAAATTTAGAATGTTTAAAAGAAAGAGAGAGAGAGAAATAAAGAGAGAGAGAGAAATAAAGAGAGAGAGAGAGAGAGAGAGAGAGAGAGATAATATAGAAAAATTAGTTATTTTGACATTTTAAAAATTAATAAATGATTTGAGCGGGAAAAATTAATGATGGAATTAATATGACGATTACACGTGTTCTCACGTTATAATCATTTATTACTATAGATAAGTTATAGACACATGTGTTATACGAGAATCTATAATATAAATTATATATTTCTATAGTGTGTAAAAAACTACAAAGTAATGCTCATATTTGCC
>BJCM01063250.1:0-30586 GCA_018326385.1 Flaveria bidentis
AATCAGTTAAAAACCAGTAAAAGAGGGGTTCTAGAACTCACCTTTGTAGCTTTTGAGTATGGCTTCCTCCAAACTCATTTGCAAATTTAATCCAACTGCTTAGGAACCCACTAAAAACATACCCAAACACATACAAACAAGTATAAGCATAGACCCGAGGACATAACCGGTCGAGAACACCATAAAAGCATGAATTCTTACCTTGAATTCGAATTCTTCCTTCTTGTGCTTCTTCAAACCCGAGCTCTGCTCTTTCTCTCTGTAAAATCTGAACTCGTAAGTAAAAGTGGCATGGCATGGGCGGCCATGCTACCTTTTACACCCACTTTTCAAACTTTTTGTCCTTTTGGACACTTTTAACCCCTAGACTTGAGTTTTATTTATTTTCCTTCTTTTCTTTCACTTTATTTATTCTTTTCTTTGACTTTAAAATAACCGGGTGTTACATCATCTAACGTTATGAGCTTAGGGGGTTTGTTGTGATTCCCCACTTCATTTTCCAGAAGCAATAGATTCTGGATCTTAGAATCCCTCCCTGCGGTGAATGCTGAATATTGGTCCTCCATTACTATCGACTTTGAACTTTAGAAAAAACTGTTTTACTTGTGCGACTGAAGGAATGCGATTAAACACTTTGTGCGATTGAACAATGCGGATGGCTCAAACGTGCGAATGAACCAATGCGGATGACTCAATCGTGCGAATGGACATGTGCGGATGAAAAATGCGAATAGGTAGTTCAGTCGTACGAATGGATGAACGACTGTGTCCAATCGTGCGTATGAGGGATGCGGATGGATTCAGTTGTGCGATTGAGTCAATCGTGCGACTGAAGCTGCTGAATTTTGAGAATTCGAAGGTTTATGGTATTTTGAGGCAAAAACACAAATTTCTCACAAACCCTAATTGTCGTATGTCGGAAAACATTAACTTTTTGACCTGGAGACGTCTAAAACACTGTTTGACACAAAAAGATTGCGTTTTTGAGTGAAAAAACACAATTTTTATATCAAAGGATTGAATCACACATAAATCAAAAGCTAAAGCTATGATAACACTTGTTAGGACCGTGTACGGGATGGAGTACTAACTGACTTACATGTATACCAACTCAAATAGTGCGGAATCCTATTTGATTGGTGATCCAGTCAGTGAGAACGCACGTAGAATCAATCTTAGAGTTAATCTAAACGTTAAGAATGATTGCAATACAATTGAGTGCGATCTATGAACTTGGAACGGGTTCTCTATGGTCTCTCAACGGCTAGGGTACGATTTAGTACGTAAGGATTCGAATTGTTACGTTATTCCACGAATTAAGTGGTATTTATAGGTTAGGGTTTCTCATTCATGCGACTGAACCATTTGCATGGTTCAATTGTGCGACTGAGTCATGTGGTTGATCCATCCGCACAACTAAGTGTTCAGTCGTGCGAGTGAGTCAATCTCATGTCACAATCGTACGACTGATCCAGTCTCCTGGTTCATTCGTGTGACTGGTTCATTAGCATGAAGTTGTTCATGCGTATGGTCCATTACCATGGGCCATTCGCATAAGAACTTCACATGACTAAGTTTAAACATATTTTTCAACCATTCTCGACTAAGAACTATGTAAACAACCACAAACCTATATAGTTAGTTCAACCATGTGTTATTACATAATAAGAAATAAAATATTCAACATTATAAGCAAAATCACACATTGTATTTCATTCAATACCCATTCTATTACATACATGTAAGAAATGAAAGACATTTTACATTTGAGCTCCAAACTAGGTACATATCTATCTACAATTAAACTTTTGCTTTGTTTCTTTATATGCTTGTAAGAGATTGAATGAATTATTATTGAAATTTATAAAAAAATCTTTTTCTCTCTAGCACAGTGTGTGTTAGTGTGAAATCCTAGTTATCGGCATTCTTTGTGAATCAACAATAAATTAGAAGAATTGTTTCTGGTATTCTCATTGAATCAACGGGTTCAATTGTTATCGTTTTGTTTCTGACTGCATCAGTTGGTATCAGAGTCAAATTTCCTAATCAAGATGCCTCCACAAAGAAGACCTCTTAATGATGTTCATGAGCAGGAGTTGGAACAACGTATTATGGCAAGGATAGAGGAGTGGTTAGATTTATTTTTTGATCAATTAGCTAAGCAAATGCAAAATTTGATGTATCATGGAGGGAGTAATCCTAACCGTCGTGAAGTAGCAGATGTTGAAAATCCATTTTATGAGGGTGACGGTTCTTCTTCTGATGAACACGTATCGTAGAATCAACGAGGCGATCATAGGCGTCGGGAGGCAAAAATGAGAACCAGTATTCCTGAATTCGATGGTGATACTTTGAATCCGGAGAAGTTCATTGATTGGCTTGTTGTTGTTGAAGAAATATTCGAATTCAACGAGGTTCGGGAAGACAAAAAGGTTTCGTTGATCGCTACCAGGCTACGTGGAAGGGCTTCTGCGTGGTGGCAACAATTGAAACTGACTCGGGAGAGAGTTGGAAAGCCAAGGGTCACAACTTGGAGGAAGACAAAAAAGTGCATGAGGGTCAACTTTATTCCTCATAATTACCAACGATTAATGTACCAGCGGTTACAAAATTTAAGACAAGGGTCCAAGTCTGTTGAGAATTACACGACTAAGTTCTACCAATCAATTGCAAGAAATGATATTCAAGAAACTGAAGAACAACTCGTTTCCCATTACATTGGTGGACTAAGGGTTTAGATTATGGAGTTCATTAATATGTTTGATCCAGTGACACTTTCTAATGCTCATCAACGTGCTCTAGCTTTTGAAAAACAAAACCGGCGTAGTGGTGTTTCATCTATAGTTGGTGGAAGTTCGGGTTCGGGTAATCCGACATCTCGTTTTATGCCTAACCAAACAAAAAAATGGTGTTGGTAACAATGGACCATCTTCTAAAGGAGTCGGAAGTAGTAGCATGAAGTGTTTCAATTGTGGGGAGACTGGTCATCGGCAGTCAAAGTGTAAGAAAGCTGGTAAAAGAAATATGTGCATTGACCCTGAGGAGTGGGAAGATGGTGGTGAGGCTGACGAAAATTACGAAGACACTCCAATATTTGACGAATAGGTTGAGTACGAGGAAGATGAGGTGGCTGGAGATGTGAGAACATGTCTGGGGTTAGACATTCATGCTATACACCTAAGGCAAATGACAATGATTGGCTTATGCTTAACATCATTCATTCAACTTGTACCGTTTTAGGGAAGGTTTGTACTTTTGATATTGATTCGGGGAGCTGTGACAATTTAGTTTTTGAGGAAGTTGTTAGAAAGTTAAGCCTGAAAACAGAGAACCATCCTAAGCCTTACAAGCTCTAATGGCTTAAGAAGGGAGGCGAGGTGCTAGTAACCAAGTGTACCCTTGTTTCTTTTTTTGTTGGTAAAACATACAAGGACGAAGTCTGGTGTGATGTGGTTCCCATGGATGCATGCCATTTATTGTTGGGTATGTAACATCCACCTGTTTTTCAAAATCATAAACCCGAACTAATTTTGAACTTCCATTATTAAATTATTTTAATAATTTTAATGGATCAAATGCATTAAATGTGTAATTTATATTGTGAATTATTCATTAATCATCTAAACAACTTGTAATAATTTATGGATTTATAAATAATTTTTTTCAAAAAGTTATAAAGTTTTATTAATCATTTTACAACAAATAACTAAATGGAAAATACTTATTAAAACTTATAAAGTTATAAAATAAATTTTAATAAACTTATAAAGTTTTATTAGTAATTATGAGTTTTAAATATTGAAAATGAATAATCAAATAATAAATTTTATAAGTTTTATATAAGTTATAAAGATTAACAAATAAATAATTTGATTGATTATTCAAATTGGTTTTATAAAGTCTATAAAGATTTAGTAATAAAAAAGAAGTTGTTCAGATAAATTTAGAGTTTAAATTGTAATTATGATTTTATTTATTTAAATTATTTAATTTTATATTCATTTTAAATTATAATCATAATTCCCTTTTAAAAGACTTGTAACTCACCATTAACACAATTCATAACCTCCTCCTAACCTTAACTATAAAAGCAAGTTTTAGATCTCACTTTTCATTTGCTCATTCACCAAAAATCTCACTAACATATCTTTCTTTCATCCATTGGTTTTAATCAATTTCAAGAATTTCCTTTTAGAAGTAATTTCAAGAAGTTTCTAATACTAAAGTAATCTTATATTGTTCTTATATTATGTATTTCTGTATTGTTTCAATCATCCTAACATCCAACTATTCTCATGACTTTATGTTCTTACTTTTATTCTTTCTTCTACTAAATTTATTATAATTTTAATCATTATCATTTGATCATTAACCTTCTAACATTTACTAACATTATAACAATCACTAACATTCCTAAATCAAGCTAACATAAACAAAGAATCTCGTTTGCATATGGACGGCTATGCCACCGCACTTGGTTATTGCACAAGATTATTTCCCTAAGTGATGGCTATGCCTAAGTCTTGGAATATTTTTATATAACTCAAATGAAGTCTAAAATACCATATATCGACATAATAAATTTTTTTAATCCGTCATGCTTTAACAATTTTAAAAGTGCATTCCATACTATAATTTTGGCAGAATATAGTCTGATTTCAACTGACTATAACTTGGTCATAAAAAACTAAACATGAGTAAAAACGGACTCCAATATAAAGCTCAATGAATTACCTTTTCAACGATATTTTATACGTCTTCAAACTCAATTAGACGACTCAACAATAGCCTTCACGAGATAAGTGCACATTTCAGTACCTTCGGTCTTGTGCTGCTGTTTAGACCTATTTACGGATCTTTTCATAAAAATGTTTCTGAAAAAAAGTTGTCCAGGATGCTTTGAACTAGTCAAATGTAAATTTTTATAATTTTATGAAACCTTTTTCTATTTTAAAAACCTATTCAAACACGTACTAAACATTCTATCCAGAATCTAAATTTGGTACAATAATCGTTTTTCAATCTACCTTTCGCTTATTGGCATTCCTAAGTGTCCTAACTTCTTGTAATGAAATACAACCTCAAGTTATTTTTTTCTTTTTATCTTTTAGGATATCACCTTGACTCTTGAACATCCAAGCTTCATTATGTACTCTATAACCATCACTATACAATGTGAGTTTTCCATGTGAGTTTTCATGCCCATTTTTATATCATTTTACACCTTTTGGGGTGAGACATGTTAACCTTATCAACTTACACTTGTAACCTTTTGATTCTTGTAATCACATGCAATTCATCTTTACCTTTTTGTCATGGTTATTGGTATTATTGTGAGTTTTATATGAGATATATTATATGTTGACAATCATTAACTATTTCTAGCCTAGCGACGTCATAGATCTATGGGTCTGACAAGCGTATTTGGTGCTAAATCCGCTGTTATTGCCGGCTCCTGATGACATATGCTTATTCATCATGGGAACCAAGTACACTTAGCTAATCGTTATAAACTTGTAAACTTATTCTTGGTCAAGGTTTGATTGTAGCTATATGTGTTCTATAAACTTGCATAATTCATAACCATTGACATGAATTGCTACTTGTAAATCTTTTTATATATTTATGTATAATTAACCCAAGGAAACTCGCCAACTTTCAAAGTTGACCATTTATTTTTAACATGTTTTAGGATTGCTACTTGAGGAATTATACTTGCTCATATAGGACTTGGACTTAGTTTAATTAAATATCTTAACTTGTTTAATTATTTGTTGTATTGTAATGACTTAATTGTCTAGTATTTTTCAATGAAAAATGACATTTAATATTATTTCAACTTATTTAATTCCATGAGTTATGAACAATCGTTTTATATTCGTCCGCCCCGATGATTCCGCCATCGGTCGGGGTGTGACAGGGTAGGCCTTGGGAATATGATCGCAATATAGAGCATAATGGGCGGTTTAATACTTATAGTTTTGTGTTTGATAACATGAAGATAACATTGTTACCTACTAAACCCTAGGAGCTGGCTACCAAACCTACTGCTACGTTGTTGACTCTTTCTCAATTTGGGGACGAGCTAGAGGTTGGGGATGATGCTTTTGTGCTGGTAGGTAAAGAAGTGGTTGAGGGTTCTAATGTTCCTGATGCTATGATTCCTCTACTTGAGGAATTTTCCGATGTTTTTCCCACTGAATTGCCCGATGGTTTGCCACCTTTATATGAAATCCAACATCATATTGATCTAGAACCTAGATCATAGTTGCCTAATAGGCCACATTATAGGATGAGCCCAATAGATCATGAGGAGTTGCGAAGACAAGTTGAGGAGTTGGTATCTAAGGGCCATGTTCGTGAAAGTATTAGTCCTTGTGTTGTTCCTGCTTTGTTGACTCCAAAAAAGATGGCACTTGGCGTATGTGTGTTAACAGTAAAGCTATCAACAAGATTACTGTGAGGTATAGGTTTCCTATCCCTAGACTTGATGATTTGCTTAATCAAATTAGTGGTGCTACTATTTTCACAAAGTTAGATTTGAAGAGTGGATATTACCAGATTCGTCTTAGGCATGGTGATGAATGGAAAACTGCCTTCAAATCTCGTGAAGGACACAATTGTCTAGTGACACAATTGTCACCTAGGCTGGCAAATATAACCACCATGGGTTATAAAAAGACAATCATGAATGACTATACGCAACTACTCTGGCGCAATGCACCTAGGTAGTTTAATAGTTGAAATAAATTATGAAACTTTTAGACTGGAATTAATATTTTTAAACTTTTATGGGAAAATAGTTATTTTTATTAAACCTCAAATAGTATAATCAAATTTAAGTCTTAATTGGTTCAAATAGTAAAATCAAATTTAAGTCTTATGGGAAAACACCCCAACCCTGCTTTAAGAAACTTAATACATCAAACAAAAAATTGAAATGAGTCAAAATGACTCAAACCCACTCAATTTTAATTTAAACGGGTCAAACCAACCCAAACCCACTTCAATAAACTTAATGCATCCAAAAAAAAGTTTAAATGAGTTAAAACGAACCAAACATACTTTAATCAACTTAATGCATCCAACTAAAAATTTAAATAGGTCAAAATGACCTAAACTCACATTAATAAACTTAATACATTCAAATAAAAATTTAAACAGATTAAAACTACTCAAACCCATTTTAATAAATTTAATATATCCAACTAAAAGTTTTTTCCTTACCCAAGTTATAACTTGCATTGTTGTTAATACCACATGGCCTTCATGGCCTTCCTTGCGATGCATATTTTTTTTCAACCTTCAACAAGGTGTGTTTGTCCGGCATGTAAACAATAAAATTATTATCATTGAGATTTCAAGTAATTGTAAATAAATCTTTAAATAATACTAGGCTTTGACCTCTTAGTATTGTCAATTGATAAGAAATTGACTCACATGATAACTTTCATAAGGTACTTTTGTTTTGTTCCTAATATTTTTTGGAGCGGTTGATATATTCAGTATATTCAGGAGTTGTGAACAACTCCTCAAATGATTCGAACCCATGCATCTGGATGCATGGAGTTTGGGGGGTTTCTCTTTGCCTCTTCAACATCTTCCAACCCTCCATGGTTATCAAAATACGTTTTCATTCTTGTCTTTCATCCTAGTAACGGTTTGCACATTTGTTACACTTCAATTTGGCTAATAAATTTAGGAAAGATATCCAACTACAATCAGGACATAACTCTCTATTAAGCTCCTTAAACAATGCATCAAATTTCGGGTTGTTTTGGAGTGTGTCTTTGGATCCCAAATGGGTTCTATTTTTAAAGCATTAGAATATTTCTCATTATGATAAACTCATGTCATATATGATTGTAGAAACCAACGACCATGTATGTGGGCATATATAATACGCAGTTTCTGAAGTAATCAATTTGAATTTGGCACAACATTTAGATAGGCAATATGCTTTGCATTCACTGTTCACATGATTTTTGGTAATTTTCATAAATTTGCAAAGACCGATTAAGAATTCTGGACATATCTGATTTCATAATGTAATCCAACTTTTATTAATTGCCTTGCATTATTAAGATTTAAACTAGCAATCCAATCTCACGAGCTCAAACATGGCTTTTAATTATTAATTATACACAAATATGCACATATACATACAATAACGATATCAAATGAATGTATACGATGGAAATTAATGCTTTAAGGTGATGGATCCTAAGACAGTAATTGAATATTACATCTCATATGTATACATTTTTGTTATAGTGACAACAATGTTTCGCCACAAAAGAAGTTACTGCTAAAAGTCTATCTTCTTATAGTGTATAAGACTTTATTTGTCATTCAGTTGCATGCTATTGTCACTGACAAGTGGCTCACTTGTGTTTTGTTTCGTTGTGAGTTGTTTTACTTTACTGTATTAACGGGGGCGGTGAAGAGCAACAAACTTTAGTGATAAAGACTTGATCTATCTTGATGTGAGATGAATAACTTATTGAACATATTGTAACAAAACCTTAAATCAATATGTGAGAATTGCTTGAGTGAATTTTTTTTTATGTTTTTAACTTCTAATAACTGAAACTACTGGTTTTCATTTAGGGTAAAATAAACAAATGTTAGAAAAATAAGCCATACCATGTAAAATTCAACATTGGTTACACAGTCCTCTTTAAGCTTGACTTCGAAAGCAACATAAGTGTAAGTCAATAAATCGAATATTCATCGTGTTATCATGTCAGGTTTCGTAAGCCACATCATGCAAACACACAGAACGACACGAGAGATGTAGTCAAGTAACCCGTACTCGTCATCACCATCTGCAGTTTCAATGTATGATCAACAATCATCCAGTTGTTCTCTTACAACCAGATTTTGAATCATATGAATACAACATTTATTTCTGCAAGTATACATGACTGTAGCCCTTTTCTAGTTGTATATTTTTAAGATTAGATTTATCTCCTATATCTATATACCTTCATACATCCTCCTCCTGTAAAGTGGAAACTACTGATCCTCATATACATCTCATGAGATGCATAGAACTACTGATCCTCATATACTATCTTGCCTCTTCCTTCAAAATCGTGAATGTCGTGTTTTAATGGGCTTTAGCTTTAAGCCCATGCTTTCTGGTGTATAGAGCTCCGGGGAGATGAAAGTCGGGCTTAAAGGACTTCTTGGGCTTACGTTCGCCTCTGAAGGCCGGAAGAGCCCAAAACCCATGAGGAAATATTCCAGTGGTACCAACATTGCATCTGGTTGCTCCTCCGTTACAATCGATCCACAGCCTTGAACCTATAAATGCATTTAAGAATATCTTTATATCAAATAGAATTACTCGGCTAGAAGAACCAACATTCTTGTTAGGATAAGAGAAAACCAAAATGTAACACTAAAGGTGCAAAATGAGCGGGTGAAGGTCGAAATTGATCAGGCTGACCCGCCAACACTTTTTGTCCAATTTAGATATTATAAATACTTGATGCATCATTATGACTATTACATTTACAATAGTATGTGCATGTTTGGATAAGGCAACTTTTTGACTTTTTAACTTTTTTGGAGGGGTATTTTGGTCTTTTTACCTCTCCAAAAAGTCAAAAAGTCAACAAGTAGTTTTTCCCAAACATGCCCTATCTTTTAATAAAAATAATTCAGAGATCATATGCACTAAATAAGCTTTTACATCTGATCCGTTTAAATTTGACCCATTCAACTCGTTTGAGATTAAACACAAACCAAACCAACTTGTTCATAACCTAAACAATGCCCATAGATTGTTGAATAACCTTTATATATATGAAAAATACGAAATAGCAAAACATACTTTTATATAACTTTTGCATTTGTGGGTTCTTTTATCATTAGAGAGATTGCTGCATACCTCTACCAATGCACTGAATTTTCTGTCTAGTTTTGAAGTCATGTGGAGAGAATCAGAATTGAACGGAGAATTTTCTCCCACAAAGATTAGGGAACGACACCGCAAGCTCTTCAATCCTTCTGTGAGGTCTGGTCTCCTGAACACAACAAACAAAAGTTATATGCATTAGACCTAATCATGGTTTGGGAGAGACAAAATAGGAGGTTGCAACATGTCAAAAAGGTTCAGCTGGAAACAGGCTGCTTTTAGTGTGGATCAAAACGAGCCAACTCAGGTTGACCCACAAAAATTCCTCTTCCTGTGATCTATAAATCGTTAATGTGTTGATATAATTTTGTATATGTTATTATATAAAAAAATCTGATGTATATTAGGAGGCTTTAAGCATTCAGAGTACACTTTGGACAATCTTCAACCACTTTGAACTTCGACCCATTTGACTTGTTAGGGATAAACCACAACCATATCAACCCCAATTACAAACATACATATGGGTTGAACTACACCATTAATGCATGACACTAAATAATGCTTGAATCTTTAATGTTCCAAATTTTATGGAGTTTTTAGATTGAGAATTGCCCATATGCTTATATTCACAGAGATAAGATCTAAGAAACGTTCTTTTGAGCACAAATAGTGCACGATACTTGTCTGTCATGATAATGATGTTTATGTTGACAAGGAAGAGAGAAAGAACTTTACAAATTAATCGCTTCAAGAAAGTTGAGCACATTTGGACTGTGCCTCTCACCAAGCAACTGCAGAAAGAGAAGCAGACACGATAAGGAGAAACATGATTCAAAAGATGTATACACCAAAAAATGTTAAAGGAGAGCTCTTACTCTTCTACATGAGTGCACTATTTCTGTTTCTGGAAATATAGCTACTCCACGAACTTCCTGTTATTTAAATAATAAAAAGATAATCAAACCCTTTAGTTATCAAAGACAACCACAATCTAGAAGAAGATACACACCTTACTGAAATAACGAATTAGTAGTAACTCTTTTACTAGACCACACATCCCATAGTAATAAAGTATGTTTGCCATAAGCTGAAAACAAGAGATGAATTTAATGTTATTGCTCACTCATTTTCCCAATGGCTAAAAAGAATACTCATTTGACCCGGTAGAAATATTACACAACGGAAAACAACTCATTCATAAGTAACGGGTCCATATTGTCACTTCTAAAAAGCATATTGAGAATATTTAACCTTGTTACACAACCACTCTGCCCATGAAGGTGCTCTACATAGAGGAGAAACAAGTATGAGACCAAGCACACGTCGTGTGTACTTAATCTGTAAGCCAAAAGACACAAAAATACCCATCAAATCTTTTGCAAATTCAGAGTTGGATTTGAAGCGATATACAAAAGATGTCTTACAGCAAACAGGGTGAGTATGTAAGCACCAGCAGTTACTCCCATGCACATAACTGCACCAAGTCTGAAAGAGCATTTCGTGAGGAAACAAAAAGTTTTCCAGGTATTTAAATTACTTCAGATATAAAAAGAAGAATAAGTCATCAAAATTAAAGATTTTAAAGTGGATGGGTCATCCGGGTTAGGGCATAGAGTCAAAACTGGCAATTTCGGTAAGGTTTAACCCAAAGCACCCTCCACCCAGATATTAAATTTTGTAATAAAATATTAATTTCAAATAAATTGATTTGTAAGGTTCCATGCATTAGAACTACACTGGGGACTTTAATGCATTGATTTGTTTCCTTTTTTGCTGATATTTCTTACTTTACCCGTTTGACCTGTTAGAGACAAAACCTAACACAATTAACCCATTAATAAGTAACTAGGTTAAAAACTGCCACCTTCAAGAGGCCAAGCAATATGTTTCCAATGAAAATAAGCATAAAGAGATGTCTGAAAGGGGTGATGCGCCTTATTAGCAAGTTTTAGGATGAACTACAACCATGATAAGAACCAAAACATACTAAAAGTTTACCCAAAATAGTCAAGAACCTCAGAAACCTGGTCAGCTAAGTCGTCAACAGATAATGCTTGATAATTATATGACATTGCAGCAGCTCCAAACTGCAAAAGCTCTTAATGATGTACCATATAAGATCAAATGCATTTGGAGAAATACAAATATGTTTATGATAGTAAAAGTATAATAAAAAAATCGGAAGTTACTGATTACCGACCTCGTGGCCAGGGGGGCTAATATGGTATATGCAGAAATTAGGAATCAGCAGTGAAAATGCATCAGGGCATAAAAAAAGCCCTTGGAAACAGGATATATCTGCCAAACAAGCAAACATATGCATCATTAATGATAGAAGAAGTACTTGATTCTATGACTTGGTTTAATGCCAGTTTTCCACTCAGCTGGAGACTGTGAAGGTGAAAGGCAAAGTTCAAAGCAAGCACAATCATCTTTGTCAAAAAAAAAATAATAATATTCACTGCGAAGAAGCCATCACTTACGATTTAAAGCTAAATCAGGATATGTAACCAGGGCTGGCTTGTCCTGGTCCCCATATATGACAACAGAAACAAATCCTTTGGAAGTTTTTACAAGGTGTTCCTAAATTCAGTACAAAAGGAATTAATTTCTATTAGATGAAAAACATAATTAAGACAGATTCTTTTTTTCAGTTTGTTTTATTGAATGAAACTTTATCAAAGAAGCCTTACTTGGCTGGATTATAAAAAAACAAAAACAAAATTAGGTGACCGACACACTACAAATACCTAATCTTTTTACATAACTTATAGCTTAATCAGACAGAGATAAGGACAAGAAGGCCATCCTTAGCTCTCTCCCTGATTCTATAAATATAAATTAATTGGATGGAGACATAGGCAAGAATTTAGACAGTACAAAGCGGCACCGGAATTCTCTTCTTAATTCTCCACAAACACAACTTTTTGACCTAACATATAAATTAATCAGACAGAGACAAGACCAGTTTATGGCCAAAGGTTCCATGGCTAATTTTTTGACATATGGCTAAAGGTCATCTGCACCTGGTCAAATACAATAACTATGGCACCAAACTAACAACTTCATACACAAAATTATATATATATATATATATATATATATATATATATATATATAAATGCATCAACAAAAGCAATCCTATTCAGCAATCTGAAAAGGATAACTAAACTACAAAGTAAAATATATCACATGGCGAATGTGTTAAACAGCAACTACAAACAACAAAACTCACATAGACATATGCAACAAGATTAGATAATGTTTTATTTCTGAAGTTCAATTTTATAGATGATGGTCATGTTACTAACAACTAGCAAGCATTCCCATTTCCTAGATGTCAGCTAAATGCTTAATTGATTACATGAATCCTTCTTTGACTTGTTAATTATTGTCTTTATAACCAGTTGTCTGCCAATTGAATTCTTCGAGAGTTGCAATAGGATATATGAAAGGCAAAATTAAAAAATAAAATAAAATAAACTCCCTTTAGAAGAAAATGATGAAACCACAGATAGTAAACAAGAAGATAAAAAAAACTGAACTTTAAATAATGATTCCTTGAATCATTATTCATTTACCTACCCTTTACTTAGAATTTACTGAACCCTTCAATACCAAACTTAACAAAAACGAAAGCAAATTCTCTAAGTGAAACAGAAACTTCTGGAAATCACAAGTAGATTACACTTTCACATCCCCATTAATCAAACACCAAGCAAACAATAGATAATGATATGAAGAAACGAGCATTTAATATTTAACAACAGAACAATTATACAAAAACAATTAAAATGCAGATTTGATTCCATCACACACATTTCTTATTTCCAGCTCCACTTTCTTAACGAAGAATGAAACGCAAATCGGTGAATGAAACATAAATAGAAATGTATGCATCTAATATTGAATGAATCAATGGTATAAATGGCGAAAACCTTGCCGGCAACAGAGCTTGTTTCCATGTCAATTGAGAGAGAATCGGTTGAATTCGCCATCTTCTCTCTCGTTGCACGAAAACTTCACCCTGTTTTCTCAAATTCAAATTTGAGAAAAACTGGATTTCCCAAAAGGCATTCATGGGTTTATATACAAATCTTTCAGGGAAAAAACATAAAAAAAAAAGTCCACGCATTTCTCTCTCTACATATGTCATATCCGTATTTTTATACATACATTCACAAATGACTTCGTGTTAAATTTCGGTCTTTGAGTGGTGTGTTTTCTAGCAAACCATGTCATTAATGTTGTATTTGTTTGTAGTGCATGAGTGATCTTTTACCAATAGATTTACTCGTGGTCAGACTTAAAGTGTCCGTTTGTCATTCAAAGAAACTTTATTTATTGAAAGCCAAAAGGAATGGAAGTCGTCTCAGGTTTTCTGGTTCACGGGTTTTCATGTTGGTATCACATCAAATTTTTTTATTTGTCCTAGTTTTTTTCTAAGTGTTGCATTGTGGCGTCCCAGTGTTCTTTATGTTCCCTAACGAGAGTATAGTACAAGTAGCATTTAAAGAGAAAATAAGTTGTCGAAGCCTAGTGAAAACTCACCGGGCCGGGAGTTATTTTTTCTCCCCCGAACCAGGGGCATGGTGTTCCCACGTGTTCGCATTTTTTCCTGAGCTCTCCTCAGCTTCACTTTATGTCCACTTTATATCCACTTATAGAAAAATATGTGTTTAAATGTTTTTAAGAAATGCACCCTAAGAAGTAAAAAATTGCATATACGTGACGATATTAACTAAAGAAACCTATGCTTGTTTAAAAGTTTATATGATAAGTATTATACAATCGTATTAAACAGTCAAGTTTCTTTGTATTATTTTAATTTTCATCAGATGTCTTGTCACTATGAGTAATAAATTTTGATATAAATTGATACCTAACTTTAAAATCGAGTTTAAAATCTAAGATCGAGCTCAGCTCGTTTTTTAAATGAGCTAGCTCGATTCGATATTGCTCGATTTTAACTTCATAAACACAACTAAAAAAATCAAATGCAAAATAAATTCAACATGCTACAAAACTCATAACAGGTCTATATCAAGTTCCTTAAAATATAAAAATAATTTAAATAACTAAATTCATCTTTAATGAAATACAAATAATTTAATCAACATTTGAACCGAACGAACCAAACCAGTAACATTATATATCAACTAATAGTTTTTTATTGATAATTTAAAAGTATGTTCAAATTTTTTTATTCTAATGAACGAATATATAAAAGCAACACATGAAACGATTGAAATACAACATTATAGTTTGATACTATGAAATATGATTAAACACTATATCTATAGAATACTGTATAACTTATAACAGCACTATTATTCTCAAAATAAAATTTGTTTTTCAAACACACAATATCATGCAACTATTAACATATGATTAAATATCATGATATATGTTATGTACACAAATATATAGTACATTATCGATGTCGTGTGTTTAGTTATAAATATTAATTAAGTAGTGTCTAATAACCCTTAATAGCAAATGGTAAGAATGACATCGAATCCCTAGAAAATCACTAGAAAGTGCTAGAAACGATTAATTTAAAAATATTAAACATTGAAAAGTAAATTTCTTAATTAATTGAATTGAGAAATAATCAAATTAACAAAATAAAAGTTTAGTTTTCTAACAATCTTGGGAAAAAAACAATCCAATTCAGGACTCAGGTTTGACAAAGTTATGTTCTTTAGTAAAACCTATTAAGAAGTCGCTAATGGTAACTTACACATGATAAGATCTAAGTGATAATTACGGATTAAAGCTTAAAGAACTTCATTCATATAATCACCAATTTGAATCATGTAACCCTAATTTTAATAATCAATCACACAATGATTTAGGTTTAAACATAATCAAATCGTGTAAATAATCAAATCGGAAATTAAATCCAAGAAACTTAAAAGATTTAAGATCCAATCTCAAATCTAGGTTACAAACTAAGAAAAACGAAAACTTGCACAAACCTGTCCCCCAAAGTGAATCACAATTAATTTAGCCTTGCATCATCATCAATCTTCAACAAAATTATGATTGACCATGTGAATCCAGATAAATTTGATGTTGGAAAGCTCTAAAATGATGAAAGATGCTTTGCTTTTTCATCCTTGATTGCAGTGTAAAGAAGTATTTTCGTCCTAGGGTTAATCCCCCTTTAAAACTTTTCAAATTAAGTCAAATTGCACTAAAACGCGGTGCTTGACGAGTGGCGTCGGTGGCTCTAGGTTGGCGTCAGTCAGGAGGTTTTAGGTTTACTGACGCCGGTGGCGTTGGGGGCACCTAGAATGGTGTCTATGGCGCAACCCTCAGCACAAACTTGAATTTAGTGTGTAACTTTTCGTGATCTTTCCGTTGATAGGTCGTGGGTCCGTAACTCTTTTCCTAGCTCAAGTTATGCTCGTTTTAAGTTACTATTGTATTGGAACTTCTTTTTACATTTATTCATCTCTCGGGCTCCAATTTCTTTCCCGTTTCTTCCAAAATTTTAGTGTACTTCACGTTTCACCTACCAACACAGTAATATCCCAAAATTAACTTTATTTCTCACTAATTGACCTGTAAAACATTGTAATAAAGGAACATTGAACTTTCACAACCCGATCATAATCCTCACACTTACATTTTGCTTTTCCCCAAGCAACGCTCAATTGTAATATATAAAACCGTCATTGCAACTAAACATCAATAATTATTTATTAAAAGTCAATTAAGGTCCAAAGTCATGCCTTTATTCATAAGACTTACATTGTTCAATATATTTACAATGTAGCAAGTAAATTATAGTCAAGTAAAACCGGAGATCACCCAACTAGGCTTAACGTGCTTTTGATTCTTAGTTTCATTCACACACCCTCCATAATAATTCATTCCTCTCAGTTCATCTGGACTAGTAATATATGTACTAGTGTAATCAATCAATAACCTAATATACCATCTTGTCCACATAAGCTTGTATAGAAATCACACCTCCACCACTTACATAAACTTTGCACTTATCTAAAGGACTTACAGATTTTTGCTCTTAAGTAAAGCATGAAATTTTTTGGCTTTAAGAGTGGCTAAAACAAACACAAACATGAACCAGAACATTAACGAATCCTTATTAACATGACTAACAAAACTAGATCACTTTGACCCCTTCTAAATAAATGCTTTCTCATCTTTTTTTTCTTTAGTATTTATTTTTCATCAAATATATATATTTATATTATAATCTTGACTTCAACTACTTTTTTACTTTGATTGATTTCATGGTCGTTTATTAACTAACAACTTGGGCTTTATATATCGGGTTTAATAAAATAATGGTTTAAGGTTCGACATGGCTACTAATGGTTAGGATAGATAAAAGTAAACAAAAGTCAACAAATAAAAGGGAGTTCCTAGATTGTCTTTGTTATTTATGTATAAACATCTTGCTTATGGTCTTGGCATGTATCAAACAATATAAGTTCTATAACAAATGTAGTATATGACCTACCCTCAACAAATGAATAATTATATAGTTGTGTTTTAAGTAATAGACTCAAAATTTCACCAAGTAGAAATATAGACTACCATTGTACACATGAGTTTATTATATCAAAAGCATATTAACTCTAACTAGGCGTCTTTAACATTTTCAGAAAAGACCCACTAGAAATACTTTATCTTGCAACTTAAACAATATGACCATAACCTAGGATCTATAACAATCTTTTGATAAGCAACAAGCTAGTGATTTACAAAAATTCCGGTCTTTTAACACAAAAATCTTCACTTGAAGATTTACAAAAAAATCAATTTTTTAGTTTTTCTGAAACTTTTACCAAATCCTCTCATCCCTACACATGAGATGTATATTGCCCCCAATGTACCAATCAAATGTTACTATTGGTGTGGATACAAGGGAATTTTAAGATCAGACCCAATCTTATCATATTCATAAACCATTTAAAATTAGTCAGGGAGTCACCATCAATAACCGAAAACTAAACTAACTACAAATGAACTATTTTTAATAATTAATAAGGGATACAAATGCACCTGGTTATGTCATTATGGTAAGATCCTCAATTGATTTAGTGATCTTCAACAACTTATCTACTAATCTACAAAACATAGTAAAACCTGTATAGCAGCGAATTCTCACTTCATGATTAACACCTCACATTTAAATCAACAATGCATCCAATTCCCCACACTTTAAGCATTGCATTATCCTCAATGCAACATTTAGGTGAAAAATTGATTAAAATTAGTTAACTTGTTTTACATAATAAAATATCACCACATAAAAGTCCTAAACTCACTTTCGTTGGAATCACGGTTGCATTTAGCATATGCAACAAGCCTTTTAAATCATCCAATAAACTCGGGTAGATGAGTGTAGTCTTTTGAGGAAATCTAGTAAATACAAACACAAATTTCTTAAATAAAATAAAATAAAATCTTAAATAAATTGAAAACAAGACTAAGAACACAAAATAGCTTGGGTTTCCTCCCAAAGTAGCGTTAAGTGTTAGGCCTTTAGCCAGACTGTACCTAATATCTGTTATGGTGGTTTAAGTGCTTATTTGGCTATCAAATTCTGGACAAGCGCTCAGTAGTTGACATGTCAGTTCCATAGTTGCATCCTAATAATTGGCAAGTTTGTTAAATAGTTGTTGTGGAGCCCCTTCATGATGATTTGTCCAATTCCTTGCAATGTCACCTTCTTTTTCTTTTTCCTTAAACCTTTTTCTAGTAACTTTGTTGGTTGGAGTAATAAGTATAAGGGAAGGACCAGGATAAACTTGGATTATTTTGGGCTTTGACCCCTCTAAAGGTCTTATGTATTCTATCAACTTTAAACATATAAATTCATGCTCTTGAAGTCCTGTAACCTCTTCAACCATATCACCATCAATAACGGTATCATTATCCAACTCAGATTGTTTTTGTCTTAGTTGAGCCATATCCTTAACTAGGTAGCCAACTTGCTTAACAAACCCTTAAATGCTTTATCTCTTTCTTTGTCTTCTTTTTTCCTTTCTACCAACATGTTCAAAAATTCATCAAGGTTTGACTTCATTGAACCTTGAGACTCTCGTATGACATTAAGGATATTTAGGATAGTAGTTATCATATTCCTCCCGATAACTTGATGATTGTGGCATCGTGCGTTCATAGTGGTTAAGATCCCAATCGTTGGCATATGTGTAATCTATGTGTGCATGATATTATTCTTGATAATTTGCGTTCATAGTGGTTAAGATCCCATCTTCATATTTGTAATTTTCCCTCACATGTCCCATTTGTCGCATGTGTTTAGAACATCTTCTCTCTATGTTTCTATATTTGCTCTCGAACATTGGACAATCTTGAAACCAATGATAAAGGCTTTCGCAACACATGCATGGATCATTGTCCCAATCACTATCCATGATGATATCAAAATTCTTGCCATTCTACTAAGCCAGCAAAGAAATTGCTTGCAAACAAGAAGCAAATATCACGCGTAATTCCGAACGACAAAAGAATAAATAAACAAAAAACAAAAAAAAATATATTTTTGGATTTTATAAGTTTTTAAGAAAGCAAATAAGTATTACTAACACTAAGCGCAACGGTTCCCAAGCAATGGTCGCCATTTTGATCGATGTTGTGTGGTCGGTCAAAAATATTAACTAAGTAGTACCTAATTATCATTAATAGTAAAGGGTAAGAAGGGTGTTGAATCCATGGGGAATTACAGGGAAGTGCTAGCAACGATTAACCTAAAAATACTTAAAGTTGAAAATAAATTTCTTGATTAATTGAATTGAAAAATAATCAAATTAACAAAATGAAAGTTTAGATTTTTAACAATCTTGGGGGAAAAGCAATCCACTTCGGGATTCAGGTTTGAAAAAGTTACGTTCTTTAGTAAAACCAATTGGGAAGTCGTTAATTGGATTTATACATGATAAGATCTAAGTGACAATTATGGATTAAAGGTTAAATAACTTCATTCACATAATCACCAATTTGAATCATGTAACCCTAATTCTAGTAATCAATTACACATTGATTAAGGAAACGAAATTTATAGAAAACTAAAATTAGGTATAAACATAATCAAATCTTTTAAATAATCAAATCATAAATTGAATCCAAGAGAACTTAAAAGTTTCAAGATCCAATCTCAAATCTAGGTTACAAACTAAGAAAAATAAAAACTTGCACAAACTCGTTCCCTAAAGTGAATCACAATTAATTTAGCCTCGAATCATCATCGATTATTTAATAAATTTGTAATTGATCATGTGAATCTAGATGAATTTGATGTTGGAAAGCCTTGGAATGGTGAAAGATGCTTGCTTGTTTGCCATTGATTGTAGTGTACAAAGGTATTATTCTTCCTATGGTAAACCCCCCTTTAAAACCTTTCAAAATAGGTCAAAATCCACCAAAATGTGGCACTCAACTTCGATGGTGCTAACAGTGGCGTCGGTGGCTCTAGGTTGGCGTCAAAGGTGGCGTCGGTTGACAGGTTTTGGGTTTACTGACGCGGTGGAGTCGGTGACACCTAGAATGGCATCAGTGGTGCTACCCTCTTTTCCTAGCTCAAGTTATGCTCGTTTTAAGTTACTATTGTCTTGAAACTTCTCCTTTACATTTCTTCACCTCCCGAGCTCTAATTTCCGTCCCGTCTCTTCCAAATTCCTTGTGTACGTCACGTTTAACCTACAAAACACAAGAATATCCCAAAAGTAACTCTATTTCACATAAATTGACATGTAAAACATGAAAAATAAAGCATTTAAACATTGAACTTTCACCATCCGATTAGTATAGATATATAATTCAAGCCATATCGAGCCGAGCTAACAAACGAGCCACACTTTATGGTCTTTGTTAGGATTAATCACAATCAATAAATAAAAGTTGAGATTATTAGAATCCAATAACCCAAAACAAAATAGTATAATACATCAATTCAAAGAATTTTACATATGAGACAACATTTTTTTTATAAAAATTACATTGAAACGTCTAATAAAAATAAACATATCGCATTTATTACTGTTATAAAAAAATAAAATGTTATGTTAAATAAAGTCATGTGGATTGATGTAATTAATTAAAAGAGTGGTGAAAATAGCACCTATAAATTATTAAATTCAAACCATGGTTAACACCACCAAGTCACCGACGCTCTCTGTAAATTCCATGCTGCTTTTGTTGGTCTAGTTCACGTTGGGACCATGCCATCAGATCTATCCCAAGTTAAAGAAAATTAACTAGAGTTAGAGATGGACAAATTCTAATAAGTTGACATTCATGTTGTCCTCTCTCATGCAATGATATCTAACAAAATGTAAGATTCTTTCCACCCAAAATAAGAAAAAGTATTTATGTATTTAACATATTATAAAAAGATATCATGTATGCAAGGGAAAGTTATCGTACAAGATGGTTTCTTGTACAAATAAATACATAAAAATCCAATGAAAAAGCTTATTAGACCAAATAACAAAAGAAATATTCAAAAAACTAAAACCCAAGTCTTTCCTATCTCTCTCTCATATCAGTTTTGGTGTGATTCTCAACTCACTTCATCAATAAACAAATATTGAAATGTAGATTTATAACAGTGGGGCCTTCAAATGTTGGTATGATATAAATACACTAAGAGTTAGTCATCAAATCTACAAATATTGAAATGTAGAAATGTTGATTATGTTATCATCTTGAAATCCTAATATAAATCTATGCAAATGTTGGTATGATATAAATACACTAAGAGTTAGTCATCAAAACCAAAAATCGGTATTTCATAGATGTTATATTTTATTAAGCATGTATATATTGAATTGGTCACATTTTTTATAGTTTCTTTCAAGCTGATGCTTTAGCTAAATTTTAGGTCTAGATCATCCTACTTTGCTCTTTGATAATAAAGACACCATGAGTTAATTGTATCATAAACTATACAAATTGTAACACTTAAAGAAGGATCATGATGAGAATTGTATCCTATGACTTGCAGGTGCCTTCATTGCTCGAAGCTTGCGGTACAATAGGATAATGACAAAAACAACAGAATCCGAAAACCAACTTTCCATTGACATCGACATGCTTAAGATGAAAGTCAACTACATCTCCTGTTTTTAACCTATACTTTTTCACCACTTTACTGAAACGTCTGAAAGAATATCCTTTTTCATCGTGAGCAAACAATACAGTGTTAGTGCTTCGATCTATATCTTTAACCAAATCAACTTCAAGTGGTATGCCTTCTTCGATTAAAATACGTTTCAAATCATCATTCATGTAATTTTTAATATTTTTCTCGACCTTTTCTTTTGGTAAAAATAATTTTCCATTGTAGCAAGTGTCTGTGACAGTCAGCTTTTTGATTATGTGGTTTGAAGACATCACAATATTGGAAAATATGTTTAAATGTGAATGGTAATGAAACGGGCATCAAATATATATAGGAAGCGAACTTCAGCATGTAGTATATTTGATATTTACTAATATTAATTAGAAAAGTATATGAAATGGATTTGGTTCTTTTATTAGATACCATGATATTTTTCAGTTCAATGGTAGGCATGCAATATATATATTTTTTATTATTAAGATGTAAATGATGGTTGATCTACAAAACCTTTTGTCAAATATCTTGTAACTTAATATTTTTTTCCTACGATATATTATGTTATATTATGTTTTGTATTGTTATGTTATGTTATGTTATATTATACTAGGTTAGCACCTCGTATATTATACGGGTTGAATATATAAAATATTAAATAGTTATTAATAAAATTAATGAATTACAAAACGGTATTTTGATATAAGATATGATTAATATTACGTACGAGTGATAAAATAACGACATCATATTTTAAATTATTTTAAATTTATTTGTTTTTTTAAATTGGTTTTTAAACAAATTGTTTCATACAAGCAATTGTTAAAAAATAACAATTTTAATAATTTATTTATTATAACTTTAAAATTTAATTACTTTTGTTTCATAAGAATATATTTTTAAAAACCACAGGTTTTAAAATATATTATGTTTTTTTAAGTTTAAATTCTTTTTGCAAAAATTTCTTATTTTATAAAAAAACATTTCTTTATGAATTGCATTTGTAGAAAGATCTCTTATAAAAAAGTTTATATATGTAATAGGAAAAAAATTAAATAATATCATTTGTAGTTAATATGATATTTATTAAGAGAGAGAAACGGAAAAATAGAACTTAGTAGGTCTAGAATTATGACAAGTGACACACAAAAAACTTCTCTTATTAATATTGATATATTTTATTGTATTATACTATCATTATAAATACAATTAATTGAATAGTGTTTTTGCGTATCTCGGCCGTTCACGTATTTTTTATTCTGACATGTGCCTTTTTCTGGTCATATAGATTATGCCACATGCGTTCATTAGCCTTCTCTTCTTTTCTAGGAAGTCATGTTTTTTTCTCAATCGCCACTCGGTTTTCGGCTTGTAGTTCACCCTCTTCGACCTTACCCTATGTTAATTCCACGGAGATTGCGATATGGCTTCTTAAGAGGTTTATGTTTTTCTTTATCCATCAGGCAACCAATTGCGGCGCCTCTAATGATTGTTGAATAGGTCCGAGCTTCCTTTCCTATCATTTAACTACTTTTCCTCTTAACTATTTTTAGTTGACTTACCATTTTTAGTTGACTTACCAGTGATCCTTAACTCAAGAAGATAAGGTAAGATAATACAAGATCTCATAAAAATAGGTGGAGATCTTGCGTTCAAGTCTCACACACAGCCCGGGTGGATTCAGATGGGCAGGGGGTTTTCACAGCTAATGTGAGTGTAAGGATTAAATGTAAAGGCTGATGCAACCCAAACACCCAAAGTCTCTCCTGCATGCATGCACAAGTGAACTAAAGTAGAATGCTTCAGAAGTTTCACACTAGCATCAGAAAATACACTAAGTGTGAAATTTTCCGAAGCCAAGACCAATATCTTCCAAAGCCAAAGATGAAGTCTTCCGAAGCTTCAAAGACAAAGTCTTCCGAAGCCAAAACTTGAAGACAGATTTCTTCCAAAGACTTTTGAACACATGCTTTATCTGATGTACCTTTTACATAAAGCTCGACTTCTTTCCGCTGCAACTCTGTAAAGTCACCAACTTACATAAGTTGGTGAAAAAGTCCATGCTTTTGGTAACTGTACATTGAGGTCTTGAGTCTGTAACTTTCTACTTTATATACTTTATCCTTTTTGTAATATATTAGGATATGAGCTATGACATGTCATAGTCACTAGTCAAAAGGCAATCTGCCTTTTGACTTTATAATTGTTTTTGATTATTGTCTAGTCAATTATATCCAGCTGGCCTTCAAAGTATGGCCGGCTGTAGGATGTAGTATATGTATATCAAGTACCTGTAACTTTATGATATGCTTTGTAACATTTGTAATAGAACTTGAGAAGGCAATATACTACAATCTTGAAAACCAATTATTTGTGTGCTTTGCTATCTTTTTATGTCTCATATTTACTTGTGTTCTTAGCTTCTTTACAAAAGGTTAACCAGTTCCCTATTTGATTTGTTAAGTGTTCTTAGTAACTCTCCTTATTGTGTTGTTGTGTTATAAGTGCATACCCTTTACTGGTCCTGCAATTGGTATCAGAGCATTCCGGGGTCTTGATATAAGATCTCACCATCTTAAGATCTCTCACACACACAAAATACTTAACATCTCAAATGGCAGCTATTTCTAAATCTGACATGAAAACTGGAACCATGAAAAAGTCCCCACTGATCACTCTTGATGACTTTGACACTTGATGCCAAAGAATGGAAGACTTTATCAAGTCTCTAGACTCAAGAATGTAGGAGTCTGTTGTTAGTGGACCTTGCATACCAAGCACTTCTTTTGTTGCTAGAGGTGGTATGATCCCCAAGGCTGTGGCTAACTACTCAGATGAAAATAGAAAGTGTAACACCCGGTTATTTTTTTGAAGACTCAAACAAAAGAATAAAGTGAAGAAAAAGAAAGAAAAGACATATTACCCAAGTTAAGAGGTAAAAAATGTCAAAAGAACAAAAAGGTTTAAAAGTTGGTGATAAAGGTGGCATGACTGCCCATTACTCTCTCTTCACACTCAACATTTGGATTTTTCTTTAGAGTGAGAAAGGAGAGCTGAAAACTCTCGGTTTGAAGAAGAACAAGAGCAGGAAGTGTGAATTCAAGGTAAGAATTCGTGTGTTTATGGTGTTCTTAACTGGTTTAGGCCTTGGGTATTTTCTTATACGTGTTCTATGTTGTTTGGGTGTGTGTTTGGTGTGTTTTAGGTGTTTGAACTCAATTTGCAAACGGGTTTGAAGAAGTCTTACCTAAAGAGCTGTAAAGGTGAGTTCTAGAACCCTTCTTTTACCTATTTTAAACTACTTTGGGGCTGGAAATGCATGTATGAACTTTTTTATAAAAGTTGGGTTTCATACCCGAAGATATGTGTATGTTACGGGTGGGGTTTGATTTTGGGCTATGTATGTGTTTGATGTTGTTATTGTTGTGTTCTAAGGCTTAGAATGCATGATATAAGCTTGGAACATGTTAGAAAATGATTGGGGACTGAAATTGAAGTTCAGGTACTAATGAGGCTGCTCATGCACCCAAATAGGGCTCATATGCCTAAGTTATAGAATTTTCCTAAGTGTTCCCATACGCACGAAACCTCATGCACTCAAATAGGGCTCATGCGCCTGAATTTCCACATGCGACTGGAGGGAATGCGGATGAAGGTTATGCGACTGGAGGAAATGCAGATGAAGAGTCTGCTGGAGAACTGATTTTTCTTACGCATTGACAAATGCGGAAGACCAGAGGTGATGCGGACAAGTTCTGCTCTTGCGCATTGACAAATGTGGGAGAGTAGAGGAAATGCGGAAGACAATTTATGTTCATCCGCATTACCCAATGCGGATGAACCATATGCGGATAAGTTTTTGTTCATCCGCATTACCTAATGCGGATAACAGTTTTGTTCATCCGCATTACCCAATGTGGATGACCCGAGTCTTACTCATCCGCATTTGCTAATGCGAATGAGCAAGAGGAATTGCGGATGAAGACTTAGTTTATTTTCTGAATTTCGGGGAAAAGTGCAGATGTAGGTTTTGACTTGGGAGGTTCTTGGGGGTTCATGTAAGTTGACTTTTGAGGTCATAGATGATGTGATGGGCATGAATGATATAAGATGATGATAAGATAATGATTTGATGATGATGTTAAGTATGATGTTATGCATGATTGATGTGTGAATGATGATGCATGATGATTATGTATGCTTGCATGTTATATTCTGTTATGTTCCCTATTATGTATGATGATGTGACTTTACGTGGTATGATATTGTTAATGAACGTAAAGTATTATCTTAACGAAGTGAAAGATTTAAGATAATGAAAGTGGAACATAATGAATGAATGAAAACTCTTGCAAGTATATGAAAGGAGGTTCACAACTCATTGAGAGTTGTTAGTTCAACTGTGTGTGTATCTGCAACGTGCGATTTTGGCTAACTCATAAGGGTTCATACACACAATAAGAGTTCAGTCTCGGTGACTGCTCCAATACGTGCGATTTCCTAATTACTGTGTGTCATACAACGTTCGATTTTGGCTAACCCATAAGAATTCATACACACAGGGGGAGTGTTCAACTATGTGTGTATCTACAACGTGTGATTTTGGCTAACTCATAAGGGTTCATACACACAATAAGAGTTCAATCTCGGTGACTGCTCCAATACGTACGATTTCCTAATTACTGTGTGTCATACAACGTGCGATTTTGGCTAACCCATAAGAGTTCACACACATAGGGGGAGTCTGTCCTAGTGACCACTCCATACGTGCGATATGTGTGATATGTGCGATATGGGGTCCTTGTCGCTTAACCCTAGATGATATGGCCTTGTGCTTAAGAGGGGGGTTAAGCATATGGCAGGACCTAGATAGAAGTGAAAGATAATAATTATTACCTTGATGTATGTACGATATGTGATCACGTGCGATAGTATTGAAAATGTTTTAACGAATGGAAGGTAATTCAATGTCTTTATAAAACTAGAACTCACTCAGCAACGTTGACTTTTTATGCATTTTCTAGTTGGCAGGTGAGCATTGCTGAGGATGACACGTGGCAGCTACTTGGCATTTTTTTGGATGGCATCCATTTGATAGAAATATGACATTTTTCTATTGTAATGCAAATAATGATGTTTTGTAACCAGTCAACAATATATTATTTTGCAAAAGTGATTATAATGAAATGGATGTTTAAATGTTTCCGCTGCAATGATTTCTTTGAGTTAATGAAAATATATGTTTTATGTGCGATGGTTGACCAGCTGTGAGTGTACTGGGAATGGGGCCTTACAGAAAGAGAGTAGAGATTGACCAAAAGGCCATGACAGCCCTTCAGACTGCTCTTCCAAACTCTGTGTACAAAGGTTTTAAGAAATACAAAATAGCGAAACAGCTGTGGGATGCATTGAATCTAATTTATGAGGGTTCCTCTGAAGCCAAGGAGAACAAAAAGGATCTCTTAAAACAGTATTCTAAAATTTCACCTTTAAAGCAGGTGAGACCATGACTCAACAATACTCCATGTATATTGAGATTATGGATACCCTTGTGGATGGTGGAGTAGCTCTTGAGAACAGAGATATTGTAAGAAAGTTCATGTCCTCTCTTCCTAGGAAATGGACACACTATCAAGAGAACTGAGAACCTGAAGACTCTCACCTTGACAGAGTTGTATGGGATTCTTAGTGGATACCAGATGGAGATGAACATGTAAGGTTCATCTGGCAACTCCAGCAATCAAATAGGTTCAGCCCTTCATGTGGTTAAAAGGTATAGCATAGAACCCCAACATCATCTCATTTGCTACCCTGACAACTCATAAAAGTGTCCTTTCATCACCTTCCCTGAGACACCAAGGGAATACTATACTCAAGGAAGCCCATTCCAAAAGACAAGTTCTTCTCAAGCCTTTGTGTCTTCTGATGAAAGTTGTGGCAACTTTCTTTTCACCCTTGAAGATCTGGACTGTATTCATCTAGATGATCTGGAGTATATGGAGATAATCCAACAAATGGCTCTTCTCACTTACAGAGCCAAGAAGTTCTACAAACGGATAGGAAGGAAGTTTCCTAGCAATACAACCAGTGGAAAGTTTGGACTGGACAAAAGCAAAGTCAAATATTACAACTGTAACTTGATGGGTCACTTTGCCAGGGAATGTAAGGCACCTAGAACAAATAGTGGCCAAACAAGGTTCAGACCAAACTACACTGATAAAGTCACCCAATAAGAAGCCAAAGTAGTAAGCTGCAGTTGCTATTAAAGAATGAGGCTTTGACTGGAGCTTTCAGGTGGAAGATGTATCTCCAAACCAAGCATTGATGGCTGACCATGATGAAGCAAAGGTATTGGAACATCTCTGTAATCCTGAATGCATTGCTAAAGTCAACAGATACAGGTCCTACAACTTAGAAATGAGATCTAATTTAGAGTCCTTAAATATATTAAATGCTGATTTTAGAAAGGCTGAATGTGACTATAAGCTAAAGATAGAGGACTTAGAGAAAACATTCCAGTTCTAAAACATGAGCACACAAATTATAGGACTCAGATCAAGGATCTCATAACTAAGTTGACTGAGTGCCAGGCTGAGCTTGTGATCAGCAAAGCCAGGGCAAAAAATGTGTTTTTGAAGAAGAGAACTTCAAGAACATGATATCCTCATCCCTGCATGCCAAGGTATGTTATCAAAATAAGTAGGGACTTGGATCTAGTGAGATAGCTCCTCCACACACAATCTTGTCTGTAAGATCACCTAGGTGTAGAACTTGTGAAGATGAGCTTCCTCATATAGACCCTTTGAGTGAAGAGGATGAAGAAGTGATAGTGAAGAATTCCTCTGAGAAGAGTGAAGAGGAGGATTCTAAGAAGGGTCACTATCCTTTTGAGGAGAAAAAGAAGATTATGATGACCAAGTCTATGAGGACGAACTTGATCAGAAAGAGCAAGAGAAAAGCTAGGAAGGCTCAAGAGATCAAGGCCACTTTTGATCAAGTTTTTATCTCTGCAGGTTTTGAAGTGGTTAAGACTGAAGACATCACCCTAAACTCTTCTACCAAGAGTTCTGATTCATGTTTAAATCATCTCAGCACCAAGAAGAAAGCTGATCTGTTGCGTTCCAGTGCTAGGCAACTTGGACCATCCAACTCCAAGAACAATTCTCAGCCCAAAAGGAGTGTCCCAGCATCTGCAAAGATGAAAGTGGAGAAGGGATGTGATCAAAGTCAGCCTTGTTCTCAGAAGAAGTCTCTTTGGAAGAAAAAGGTGGAATGTGTTATGTGTGAAAGTACCTCTCATCTTGCTAAGGATCGTCCATACAATCCAAAAGGTACTCTCCATATGACCAAGAAAGAGACTTCCAAGAGCTCTAAGAAGATTTCAGCTTCGGAAGGAAAATCTGTTTCCTTCGAAAGCTCCAAAATAAAGAAGAAGGCAAGTGGAAAATTGCCTTTGGAAGAAAATTTGGTCTCGGAAGAAAGGAATACTTCCGAAGCACTGAAGTCTGCTGCAGTGTTTCCAGAATCTTCTGAAGGTCCAGTCATCAAAACTTCTAAAGTCTCAAAAGCTTCCGAAGTATTAAAGGTCAAGTCCAAACTTCCAAAGGTGGTGTGGAAGTCAAAGTAAGACCAAGTGACTGAATATTCTCTATCAACAATAACAAAAGATCCTCAAAGCACAACTGTAGGATCTATTACTGTTACATTACCTTCTAATTCTTTTGATAAGCCCAAGACCAATAAGGCTTGGGTTTCCAAATGTAACTAATCATTTTCTTTGTGAAGGAACAACTCAAGACAATAAGAATGTCTGGATCATTGATAGTTGCTGTTCCAGGCACATGACAGGCAATAGGTCACTACTCTAGAACTTTGAAATAATTAATGGAGGGCTAGTTGCTTTTAAAGGAGATGAAGGTGGTTACATTTCTGGAACGGGCAAGGTCACAAATGGTAAGCTCAACATTGAAAAGGTAAACTTTGTCAAGGAGCTTGGGTATAATCTTTTGAGCATATCCCAATTTTGTGAGCAGAGTCATAACATGCTCTTTACTGAGCATGAGTGCATTGTTCTCAAGCCCGGGGTGGTCATTCCTCATGAGCATATCTTGCTTAGAGCCTCAAGGAAAGAGAACATGTACAAGATGGATTTACAAGAGACATCTCCCTCTAGAGAAGTTTCATGCTTTCTATCTAAAGAAAATAGTGATGAGTCTTTCCTATGGCATAAAAGAATGTGCCATGTAAACTTTAAAAACATGAATAAACTTGTTAAGAATGATTTGGTAATTGGAATGCCAAAGAAAAAGTTTATACGTGATGATCATTGTGTTGCATGCCTGAAAGGGAAGCAACATAAGGTTTCTCATAAGCCTAAGGAAAGAAAATCCATCACTACACCCCTACACTGGTTACATATGGATCTTGTAGAGATTATAGAAGAGGCTGATGCAACCCAAACATCCAAAGTCTATCCTGCATGCTGCACAAGTGCATCAAAGAAGAATGCTTAGGAAGTTTCACACATGCAGCAGAAATATTCTAAGTGTGAAATCTTCCGAAGCCAAGACAAATATCTTCCGAAGCCAAAGATGAAGTCT